>NDGN011543168.1:9671-21036 GCA_002564285.1 Tympanoctomys barrerae
AGAGAGAGAGAGAGAGAGAGAGAGAGAGAGAGAGACAGAGAGAGAGACAGAGAGACAGAAAGAGAGACAGAGAGACAGACAGAGAGAGACAGACAGAGAGAGAGAAACAGACACAGACACAGACACAGACAGACAGACAGACAGACAGACAGACAGAGAAGGGGTGGGGAGAAAGGGAAGGGAAGAGGAGGGGAAGAGAGAAATAAGATGTGATTATCTGGCAAGAAAGGGACCATCTATGAGGCAAGAAGAGAGGTTTCAGAAGATATCAAACCCACCAATACATTTGTATTGGCTTTATAGTTTCCAATATTGTGAGAAAATCAATTCCTGTTGTTGAACCAATTCGATCTATAACATTTGGTTATGGTAGCTCCAGAAAAATAATATACTACTGTATTTGGATCTTCTCATGCAGGTCCTTAACTTGAACCCTTGATTTTTAGAATTCCTAATTCTCTTTCCTCATAAGCCACAACTTTATGCAAAAGCATAGGTATCTGAAAAAGACCACGTCTTTTACCAAATTTTCAGTATAGGGAGATAAGAATGCTTACTCAAAAATTTGAAATCTCAGGGCCAGCCAGATAGCTCAGTGGAGTAGAGTGCCTGCTCAGGCAGAGTGCAGTGGTTGAGGTTCAGTCCCCAGCTCCACATGCCATGCTAGTCTGCTGAGAAGGCAAATCTTACTGAGTGTAGTGAGTAATCCCAGAGTTTGAGATGTGGAGTAGGCCAGGGAAGTAGGAAGAGTTAAAAAGTATACCTTGCAGAGGTTGCCCACACAGAGACTACCTATCTAGGACTGGAGGCATTACAGATGAACAATGTGCTTGTAATCCCAGCGTTTGGGAGGCTGAAAACAGGAGGATCACTACAAGTCAGATCTGTGTAGTGAGACCCTGTAGACCCTGTACTAAATAAATAAGTAAAATCTGAAATCTCACTGTATTATTCTTAAATTTGATCTTACTTACACAGTGGTTTTGGCAATGTAGACCATCAGCCTGAATCTTTTGGAATTGTAAACTATTGGGATAAACCATAGGAAATTAATGGTACTTGATCATGTTTTGAGCTATAATGCTGGCAAATTCATATGATTCAATTTAATGTAATTTGACACTTAAATTGGGGTCCTCCTCCAGAATTTTTAATTTCATAATATGTTTTACAAACTGAGGCTTGTGGGATTTCATATAGGCCATTGAAAAATATTGATCCATGAAGTGTTCATTTGTACTTTGAAAGTTATCTAATTTTTTTTAGAATGAGCAATTGCTTTAAGAACATTGAGATTCTGGGTTTACTGGAACCCCAGGAAAAAAAGCAACACTGGGATCTTATCTGCCCAACCCCCTGGGCAGCTCCAGGCTGCCTCCATCCCATTGCTCATGTGTCATGCCTCTGGTCCTAGATAGGTAGTCTCTTTGTGGTCAACCGCTGCAAGATATACTTTTTAACTCTTCCTACTTCCCTGGCCTACTCCACATCTCATCAATCAGTTGAATATATACAAAGAGTCATCTAGGTTCAAGACTACAAGCCCAGATAGGTCAGTTTCCTGAAACTCAGCAAGGGCCTGTATGGTAGAATTTGACATGATATAGGTACTACTTAAGATCTGCAGGCAAATCAAAAGAAGCCAGATTCTGAGACCCCAGATCAACTGTTATCAAAATTACAAATCAAATAATTTGCTGAAACCTCCCACTTGTATTTGCTACCATCTGAAAAAATTACATTGCATTTAAAGTCCATCTCAGAGTACTATGTAGTTAAATGTGTCATAATTACTGTATTTCAGAAGGACAACATCAAAAGAGGACTGTACAGTCTTTATATAACATCTTAGATCTTTCCTTAGCAGAGCTTTTCTCTATTATTTTTAATTTCAAGATTTCATTTAATTTCTTATCTTTCCGCAGCTGCAATTACTGTCTAATGGCTTTCTAGTCTGCTAGTTAGGTTACTTCTCCTACTATTTAGGGACTATTTTTGGTTGCTTTATTGATAAGGAACTTATCCTAGGCCTCTTATCTGCAAAGAAGATAAATAGAAATTGATCTCACAGGCACCATTTGTTGCCTAATTAATGTTCATGATAGTCTCTATAATTACTCTCAAATGTTATTACTTTTAATCATGTCAGTTTATATGGATTAAAAAGCACAATGCAATTGTCTCTCCATATCCCCAATGCTAGAGCAATTCACACTCTGAAATATTTCTGAAGTATTCTGTGATAGTTTTATTGAGCAATAGTCACTAAACAATACCAAAAAAGTCATTGCATTTGGCTGTATTCACTAAGTCCAATGATCATCAAAAATTAGCCAGATAAGAAAAAAGTAGGCAGTGTTTCCTGCAACTGCAAAGAAAAATTTACAAGCATTTTATGCATTTCTGTTTTAATCATTTTAATTTTCCAATCTGAGCATCAGGGATTCAGCTGTTATGGAGGACTCATTGGAGAGTATATTATTATGGCAAATTAACGATGGCAAACTCAGACATTAGCACTTGATCATCCTTAAGGATTAAATAAGACCCATTCCTTCATCTTCCAGAGTCAGAACCTAATGCCTAGAGAGAGAGAGTGAATTAATTGCACAGTAGCACTCAGTTAACAGTGAACCTCAGTGATGACAACATCTGACCCTCACAGACAAACTCACGTATGTCCTCTACCCATCCCACAAAACACCCACATTGAGAGGCTTGTGCATATATTACTTTTTAATTCACTCTACTTTAATTTCTCCAGACCATTATGTTGCCACTTTAATGACTGTTTAGATAGCTATTATAATCTATTAAGGTTTTACTTGATAACTTTACATAAAGTACTGTCACTCCGCCCTTTCAGTGTTGCCTTGTATACAAACATCACTATGCCACATTTATATATTTCATGTTCATGACTAACCATAGTGGCAGAAACTCATCCCTAGACCCTAATATTAGTAACCCAGAGCCTAGAAACCAACTCTAGTTTTGACTGATATACAGAAAGGGCCAGCTCTTTTGTGGTAAAATCCTATCACCTACATATCCTTAAGATGCAGTGAACCTCACCTGCATCAGTATATCCTGGAGATGCCCAGAGACACATACTGAATTATTAGTCTCAGGACTTCATTTGATCAATAAGATGACAAAGCCAGCCGTTATCTCAACATCAGCAAAGAATGAAAAGACAAACAAGTCATTTTAACTGTTAATTAGTCAATGTACTAAGTGCTTAGAAATTATGAAACAGATTTCTTGAGTAAGCAGCCCAACATTGAGACTGTGGCCCTAGTCTCCCCCCGTTACTATGGAGTATGTCCAGTTCCCAGGGTATTTACAGATTGATTGCATATTCAAGAAAGTCTTAATGTTGTGATAACATCAGCCTACTGTATTAGGACTACTATGTACTGCTAGGCCTTCAGCAAGAGGCCTTGGTAATCAGGAGAAAGAGCTCTCCTCCTGGGCTATTAACAAAGCCTCATGTCTAGATGTCCAGCTCCCTCTCTCCACCTATCTACCCCTCCAATTTGCCATCAGTGCAGTGGCATAAGCAACCACCTCTCCTCTTCTGCTCAGAGTCTGGTGATGACTTCTTGTCTGGAGTATTAAGACAGAGTTCTAAGACTACATTCTCAGGTCACTCCTGATGTAATGTCCTCATGTCCTCTGAACTTTCACTCCTCTGACTGTCTAATCATGCTCCAGCCTCACCTACTTCCTTCATCATCTCTTCTCACCATATTGGCTTGAGCCACTAGATTGTCACATGATGCTGGGTGCTGTCCCGTCTTCATAGAATACTCTCTCTTCACCTTCTCTCCAAGTTAACTGTGCCTCACTATAGCAAGTCAGATCAAGGGTTAGTTCTGCAGAAAGCCTTCCCACTCTCTTTTAAGGTTTAGGTTCACAATGTCCTCTAAAGCCTCATGACTCTTAGGTGAGGTTTCTAGAACAATGGATCATGAGAGCACTGCACTCATGGGTAGGTTAGCCCACTGGTGAGTTTATAGCTAATTGTGTTGTCAGGAGGTGGGGTCTGGTGGGAAGAGGCAGGGCCCTGGTGACATGATCTGGAAGGTTCTATTTTACTCCCTGATTCCTCCCTTCTCTCTGCTTCCTTGCTGCATTGATGTGAGTAGATTTTCCATTTCCACTGCCCTCAGCCATGCTGTCTTGCTTTCAGGCCAGCTGAGTGTGGACTGCACCATGAGCCAAGAAAACTTCTTCTCCTTTAAGTTGTGGGTATCGGGTATTCTGCTTAAGTGATAAAGAAAGTGAACAAGGCACCTTCCTTCTTAGAAACTCAACTAAAGGGTCAATGAGATAGCTCAACAGTCTAAAGCACCTACTTAGGCAAGTTTGCAGGGACCGCATTTGATCCCCAGCACCAAAGCCTGCACCAGCCTGTGGCTGGCTGAGCCAACCACAAAAAAAAAGAAAGAAAAGAAAAGAAAAGAAAGAAAGAAATTAAAACTACAGCATGACATCACTACATGCCATTACAGCAGAATGAATAGCATGATAAACTCTGAAAACCTCAAGGGCTAGTAAGTGTACGGAACGAATGATGTAAGTGTACGGAATGTAAGTGTACGGAATGAGTGATGTAAGTGTTTTACATCACTCCCGCAGTGATGTAAAACAGTTTGACAGGGTTTTCTAGCGATAAACATATAGAATGTTTGATCAAAAAATATAGTGAATATATATATATATATTTAAAATATTACAATAAAAGACACTTTGCTATTCATACCCCTCCAAATACTTCCCCTCACTTCATACCCACATGTGTCCCCATTCTTGCCACTTTCGAAAGCAGTTCTGGAAGTTATGTTTTGTAAGTAATTTTAGTTGCCCAGACAGGTTTGCCTTTCTTGGTCATTTTGATTTTAAGGAAGAGCCAGGAGCTGCACAATGACAGATCCCATGAAGAAGGTGAGGAGGACATAGTGTTCTTACTAGTCTGCCTTCCTGGTGGGTGGCACTTGGCAGCAGCATTTACCTGATTTTTTTTTCTTTGTACTGGGGATAGAACTCAGGATCTTTTGCTTGCCAGGCAGGTGCTTATGCTGCTGAGCTATATTCCTGGCTTTACCTGATTTTTTTTTTATCACATCTTGTAAAGGTACCCACAGCACAGGACTTCCATGACTGCCCAGGAAAGTAGCAACAATGATGGAATTAAGTGCGTTTCAAGCGAGGGGGAGTATTTTGAGGGGTACTCACAGCAATGTATCTTTTATAGTAATACACTTTTAAAATTTATATATTCCCTGCATATTTTGATCATTCCTTGTATATACTCTGATCCAGCAATTCCATTCCTGACACTTCCACATACACACCACAAATGTCCATTTTCACACATGAGTGTTAGGGTTAGAATGTTCATAGGAGCATTAGTTATAATAGACAATAATTAGAAACTACCCACAGTCCATTAACAGAAGAGATAAACTGATTTACCATCATTAATAATGGATATATAGACTAATCTGTTTTCTCCAAACAGGATTCTTAGTTGTAAACCATGAAACTACCCAATGCATGAAGTGTATAGAATAATGTATGTGTGTGTATATATATATATATATATATATATATATATTCTGTAGATACATAAAAAATAGGGTTGAGTCATACAGAGGGGGTGAGTAGTGAAGCAAGTTAACAAAGATAACCTATGTGATCCCTGCTGTATAAAGTTCTCAAATGGAAATAAGATAATCTCTGGCTTTAAAAATCTGTGTATGGATAATCCATCACATGAGAAATGAAGAAAGGTAGCACTCAAGGTGTACAAGATGCTGGCTGTGTGTTTGTCAGAACATATAGATCTGTACATGCATGCTTTGCTTGTTTTTCCACATGTCTAGTATTGCTGATAATGATTTAAAACCTATTTGTGAAAAGTTCTAACAGTAACAAATTCTGATTCTTTGTGGTGCCCATTGCTCTTAGAATTTTGCCAGTGATTCTCTTCATTGCTTGGTCAGTGTCTTTATTGTCCTCTAGAGTTCAGACAGAAATCTCTATAAAGTCAGGAAACAGTTTTTAATAAGCATTACTCACTGGTGCCTAATTTCACATGTATCAAATAACTGATGCAATCAGAGGGTGTACATAGATGTAACTCTGTGGTTATTAGCTTCCACAGTCCTGCTTCAGTAATACAGAGCATGAACCTTGGAAGCCAAGGCCCCATGTGTTAGAATCACTTTTGTAAGACCACCCACATTCATCTAGAAGAGTGACTCGTGTCCCTGGCTCACAGCTGGTACTTTGGCACTCAGTGTAGTATCTATAGCATCTCAAGTTCTCAGTTGTGAGGGCATTTTTGCTGAAAAACTGGAATGCTGAATTTGAATGCACAAGAAGTTGGATTAGCATCTTTCCTGTGTACAGTGCTTTCAGGTGACAAAATCACCAGGATGAAGCATTTGATTTTAGCTTTCCCTTTCTGGTTGTACTAACCAGAGGAAGTAGCCCACTCCTAAAAGATGCAGCCCATACACCTGCCTGGCCTTCGTTCCTCTCCTCTTTCCTCTCTACATTTTCCTTCAGCTCCTTTTAGCATGTGGCTGTTCTGGTGAGTTCCTAGCCTTTGAGATGGTTTTGAGCTCATTTATAAGCAGAGATCTTAGGGTATTGCTGACTTAATTGGAGGACTAGGCAATGAACCGATTTCCAATGATAAGACTATAAAAATTGTATCTTTCCAATCAGGTAATACCAGGAAAGATGCTTAACTGAGTTGATTATAGGAATGGTTAATACAGATTTAAGGTGTAAAATTATATTGCACTATTAATACATTAGCAGAAGACTAGTTCTCCTAATTTAAACAATAGCATCAAAACTTTTCATGGTCGTCTTTTACACCTGTGTGTTCATAACAAGAGAACCACACTTCTGTCATCTAGGAATTTTCCAGAATATGTCATTTTAGTTCCATCTGACATATTATACTTTTTAAATTTATATACATTGTGGCACTGGAAAATATAAGGCAATTCTCAAGTATTCATTTGCAAAATATTAGGATGGAGGACTTGATTATTTATCCTCTGGGTCTTTATACATGATCTATGCAATGTAACCATTTGCTCTATTACTTTTGAAAGTGATTTTCAAAGTTCTGTAGCAGTGAAATCCAATACCATGCTAAATCTTTTTGCCTGATTTTAAGACAGCAATTCTTTCCATGTGAATTCTCTTGGTATTCAAAACAACCATTAATAATGGATATATAGACTAATCTGTTTTCTCCAAACAGGATTCTTAGTTGTCAACCATGAAACTACCCAATGCATAAAATGTTTTATGAAGAGTTGAGTATAAATCTGTATCTTTTATTCCAGGGGCTTGCTTTGGGTAAAACTTTCCACATTAATCCATATAAAGAAAAGTCACATTGTCTTTGATAGTTGAAACAGGTCGCCAATGAGAAAAATATACAAGAACATTATGACAGATTTCCTCTGGGTGAAGAGTGTGAGAGATGGCTTGGTATAATTCTAAGTTCTGCTGCTGCCTGTGAAACAAGTGGGTCCCATGGAAAGATCTCACAAAACTCAGAACCAGTTGAGGCCCAGCAAGGGCAGCATGGACAGCCTTCCATAAGAGCCTGTCTTTCACCTGGGGCACTTTGCTAGGTATCTTCTTAAGTAGCTAAGGAATAACTGTCTTCTGCCTCAGCCTCCTCCACCCTCCCCCTCGCAGCAGAAAAGAAAGAAAATGAACTCTCTACTTGTCTGTCTTTTAAGAGAGTTACAAGGTTTGATTATTGTCTATGCCTCTCTCTCAGAGGCGCAGATAAAAAGCCCTTATATTCACATTCACAGCACATCATGTGTTCATGCAAATTAAGCTTTCTGAACCTTGAGCTACAAAGAATTATTTTTAGAAGATTATAAGCCTATGAAGAAAAGAAAATTAAAAGGAATCTGGTACCACTGCAACCTTCTTACATATAAGCTACATTTCCTATGTCACTCCATGCCTAGCCCCACCCTCAACACATGGCTTGCGCCCCTCCACACTGCTCACTATACATGTAATCATGTCACACTCTTCATTTCTTTTAGACCTTTCTAATGACCATGCTGGCATTTTTCTTCTTATTTCTATCTCTCAAATTTCTATTATACTCAAATATAGTTCTAAATTTGACTCAACATATTTAGGTCATTTAAAGCATAGCAATTATATTCAACAGTAGTAGGCACCAAGTTCTCTCTGGCGACTATAGCTCAGTGGATGTTCCAGTGAAATGTTTAAATGAGCTCTGACATGGGAACTCTGTGGCTCTAATGCAAAGGTGATTTCCCAGGAGTCACCTATTTGTTGAAGCCGTTTAACTTTAGAATGAGCTCAATATTTGAACAATTTCTGTTTTTTTCCCTTCTATTCATAGTTTTAGCAGGCAGTACTGACAAGCCACTCATAAATGTGAACAGGCTTCATGCCGGAATCTCTAGATTTTTTAAAATGGGTTTGTAACATAAACCCTTGAACTAGATGACACAAGGAGAAATGACTGAAATGAGTTTTAAAGTATCTGCTTCCAGGACTTGCGCTTGCATAAGTCACTTATAACATCCATCATCCAGAAATATGTTATTTTAAGACAACATAATGAGGATAGACCCCGGGAGGTAGAAGAAGTCATATAATTTTCTACATTAGCAAACTCCAGCCCAGGTATGGTGGTGGCTCAGGTGACTGACCCACAGATTTAAAGTTGGATTTTTCAAATTTTCTAACAATGACAATGACCTTTCTAGTGACTATCATTGCCTTACCAGTTTCAAGTGAATATGATTTGCTCCAGTATCCTATGTTTTAAGATATAGAAGCCAATGTCTTTTAAAATTGCCTATTCTTAGCAACAGCCTTCAACCTGAGGTCTGTGGTCAAGATAAAATTCTTGGAGATTTTTAAAATAATCCTTCCAAACAGATTTGTATTTCTTCCTCTTCCCTGTCATAGTTGATCTCAGCCTATTCAATGAGATTAACCACTGTCTTCCAGTTTGTGAGGGACCAGAGGCAGAAGAATTATTATATAGTACTACCATATTTTTTTTCTAACAATGCACTTATAATCACCTATAGTTGCAAGATATTTGATTTGACCATATTTGCCATGGTCTGCACAATGTATTTGCTCTATTTCAACTTGTGTTTGGGGTTATTATGTCATCCAATCATTTAAATGCTCAATATAGTCCTTTCAAAAATTGTAGTCTTTTTCCTTGTGAAATTCTTAGCTTATGCTGTTGTAAATAACTGTCAGAAATTAGTTAGCTTATGAAAAACTGAAGTGTATATCTCATAGTTGTAAACAGTGGAGAATCCAAGATGTGGAAAGTGTGGTATCAAATGAGGGTCCACTTTCCCATATCAGCACCTTCTTGTCACATACTCTAATGGTGTAAAAGTAAAACAGCCTCCTTCAGGCCTCTCGTAGAAGGGAACTAATCCTGCTCACTGGGACATGGCCTTCATTCCCTAATCACCTCCTGAAGGCCCCACCTGTTAGCACTATTACTTTGGGTATAAAGTGTTATTAGGCTTCAACATATTCATATTAGAGAAACACAAGTATTCAGACCACAACACTAAGGGTTAGGACTATTCTTTGTGATCATCCATTGAAACATGAAACACTTCGCCCTGATTCAGAAACACTAAGTTCAATAGTACTTATCAAAAGTGCCTTTTATCCTATCTCAAACGAATTACAGTTGACACAGTATTAACAAGCTGTCTTCCTGTTTCTCCCTTATCTCCTGTCATACAGATAATCATCTTTAAACACAAAGGTGTTTGATCAATCAAGTAGCTGATGTCAAGAGAGTTATCAGGTATACTGCTTTCTTAGAATATTATATGAAAATGTTCTAGATAAGTTAAATACTTCAGGGAAATTTTGACCTTTAGAATACTCTCACATTTTATATTGGGATTAATATTGATGGCAGATTCATCAAAATGGCAGAATTTGTCTTTTTTTTTTTTTTTTGTAAAACACAATGAATTGCTTAAACTGTTGAAAGACATAGCCTGGGTTATGTGAGGTCTATGAACATTTTCTTATTACCCAAAAGACAAAGTCATAGTTGAGTTCATCTCTTAGAGATTGGAGGGTTTAGACTCTGAAAGGTTAGACAATACTCAAATTTGGATGTAGCAAACTTTATTTTACAGCAACAGAAACAACATTATATCCTATCCATATGCTCTTCTGTAATGTGATCCTGCCACCGCATGCCAAGAGATGAAGTCTAATTATCCTCCACATGGGCTGGCTTTAGTGATCGATCCACTTAAAACAAATACAATAGAAGAGAGGCAGGGCGTGGTGGTACACCCTTTAATCCCAGCACTTGGGAGACTAAGGCAGGAGTATTGTGATGAATTCGAGCCCAACCTGGGCTACACAATGAGTTCAAGAGCAGTCTGAACTGTGTAAGTGAGACCCTGTCTCAAAAATCAAAAACAAAGAAAAAAGAAAGAAGGCAATGGAAATGATGCTGTGTGCCTCAGGAGGTCAACTTGTAACACCCAGCTGAACTGAACTAGCATGGTGCTGGGTATGGTAGGTCCACCTGAGGATTGTTGCCAGCAGCATAGAAGGCAGCACTGGAGAAGCTCTCAAGAGGTTGTTGGGGAGGCCATTTTGGAGAAGCTGTCGGGGCTATTGGAGCTGCTGGTTCTCTTGGACTATTCTGCTGGGGGACCTTGTTGTGCTGTTTTTCCTAATGAACTTGGCTTTCCTTGGAGGTGGAGTTCAGGACTTTGTAATCACTGAGAATGGTTCATTTTGGGGGAGCTCTGGTTCTCACCTTGAGCATCGCTTCCTGGAAAGATGGTGTACAACTCTGTCTCCTGTAGAAACTTGTTGCGTTGGCTTTCCTCATCCTCAGAGGAGTTTGGGACCTCCCTGCTGGTGAAGATGTAGTACTGTAGTACTTCTTAGGAGAGTGCTGGTTCTTGCCTTGAGCACTGCTTCCTGGTGCCGGTTCAAATCCCTCAGCCTGCTAGCACAGGTTGTTCATCCTGCTGGCACAGACTTTCTAGCTTCCACCACTGACCTTGGGGCCTTCACAACATATATCCATGAAACATAACTACACAAAACATTGTCATGGCCTCTAGGTATTCAGTTGGACTTGTGGGAGGCACTTTTGTGTTTTTTTTTTTGTTTTGTGTTTTTTTTGGCGGAACCGGGGATTAAACTCAGGCCCTTGCGCTTGACAGGGAAGTGCTTATTCCACTGAGCAATCTCCCTGGCCCCTACTGTTTTGATCTCTATGTCTTCAGTTGAACGAAGGAAGACACTGTTG
>NDGN011543172.1:3180-13380 GCA_002564285.1 Tympanoctomys barrerae
CCGTGGTCCCTGTGCTTTGCTAAGCTTGTTCTAAGTAGGTGCTTTAGACCACTGAACCATTTCGCCAGCCCTATTATTATTATTTTTAAACAGGGTCTTGCTATAATAGTTCCAACTGGCCTTGAACTCACTATGGAGCTGAGGCTGGCCTCAAACTCATTGCAATCTTCCTGCCTCAGCCTCTCAAGTGCTGAGATTACATGTGTGTGTCACCATGCCTGGCTCTAACTTACTTACTTTAAAATGGGTTTATTAATAAAAGAAGAAACAATTCATTTAAAAATGAGGAAAATCTTGGAAAACTAATGGGGGAGGGATAAAAATAACTAGGAATATAGATACAAGTAAGGCTCTCAAAAAAGATTACCTTGCTCAATGCAAGCTCTTTGTCATTATAAATCAGTAAGAAAACAATGAGGTACTCAGGAAATACTTCATTATGTGCATCAGGGAAGGATGGGGGAAGGGACAGGATGAAAAAAGGAATTGGAATGTACATGTACAAACTCCACACCAGCAGTGTAAACATTCTGTGCTATAAACATGTCAAAAACAGTAACAGGCCGGGGAGATGACTCAGTAGAATAAGCACTTCCCTGGCAAGTGCAAGGACCTGAGTTCAATCCCCAGTTCTGCAAACAAAACAAAACAAAAAAACCAAGAAAAGAAAAAAAACAATAATAACCACCCCCACCGCTGGCGAAGAGATCAAGAGATAGACGGACCCAAGAAGGGAAAGGAAGGAAAGAGAATTAAAAAGAAATTGAGACGTATGATGTACACATACCTACTCTCCACAAGGAATGTAAACATGTACTGTCCACATGAACTAATACCATGAATTTTTTTTTTTAAAAGTGTATTATAGCTGGGCATGGTGGCACATGCCTGTAAATCCTAACTACTTGGGAGGCTGAAAATGTCCAGTTCTTAGACAGTAAGTCTTGGGAGACTAAAGTAGCAGGACTGCAAATGCAGGATCAATTTAGTAAGACCCTGCTTCAAAAATAAGATGTCTTCTCAACTGGACCAGGAGCCACATTTTAAGTGCTCAAAACCTCTATAGGGTTACTGGCTACTGCACTGCACAGCACAGAAGCTACTATTAAATGTGAAACAGAGAAGTCTATAAGAAACTTACAAAATAAGCAAGCAGACAAAGTAGCAAGTAAGGAAATAAAATAATAGAAAAAAATCCTATGAAGTAATACAATTGCAAAGGGAGTGGGAAATGCTATAGAGACTATGGAGGTGGAGGAGGGAGCACTCTCTATGGGCAGTGGAGCTGTCAGGGTGTGGACTTTGAGCTGCCACAATTTGGAGGGGACAGAAGGAGGGATGCAGCAGGCAGAAGCAACCCTGTGGGAAAAGGGCAGGAATCTGAACAGGAGAGAGGAAGCCACTAAGGACTTTCTGGAGCAGGGAAGAACAGGATGCCAAAGATAACTAAAGATTCTCAATTTTGCATGCTTTTTAATTTTTTTTTTTTTCAGGATGTTCTTTTTTGCCTGATGGAGAGACATTTTATGCTCCTGAAAATGAAAAGTTAGGTACTGTAGTAATGTCAATTCTCCTCTCACCTACCCCATAAGTTTTAGGCTTAATGTGATTTTAATCAAAATTCCAGGAAGAGTATTTTAAAGAATTTGAGGAAAATGATTATTTGGAAGAATAATAGTCATAGGCAGTGAAGAAAACAAGAAGCAGAAGACATGATAGGATATCTCCTGCCTCACTTAAAAACATAAAGGCATAGCTAAGAATCAAAAGGAAAGAAAACAAACCAAAGTGGATCAAAGCTGCCCTTCTGCATTTAATGCATGAAGAGGTAGCATTTCTTTTCTGGCATCCATGTCCTTACCTAATTTTTTAATTGAATTTCTTCTTGTCATGTGTTTAGGACATTAATATTTTGTTAGTCAAATATATGGTCTTCTAACTTTGTTTATAACGTCCTTTGGTATAACAATGTTTCAATGTTTTATTTTGATGAAATTATTACAGTTGTTATCATTCTTACTATTGGGTAAGAGGATGTCCTTAGAAACATTTAACTGTTTTCTTCTCCTCTCCAATTTTTATTTTTTACAATGAAATATTAACATGTAATTATATAAAATCTTTTGTTCCTGTACTTCTTCTTCTTTTTTTTGGTGGAACCAGGGAATGAACTCAGGACCTTGCACTTGCCAGGCAAGCACTTATTCTACTGAGTCATCTCCCTGGCCCCTGTTCCTGTACTTCTTATTCCATTAATCTTCCTCTATCAATACCACAAATAAAAATTTTTTGACAGCTGGGTACAAGGGCACACACCTATAATCCCAGCTTTCAGAAGGTTGAGAGGCAGGAGGATCACCAAGAGTTCAAGGCCAGCCTAGAATACATAGCAAGACTGTGTCTTAAAACAAAAACAAATACAAAAAATTTATTGCTTAATAATATATTTTAGTACTTAATAACATAAAGTCCTAGGATAAAATTGAAGGGAGGGGAAATCCCAATATTCTAATCACCTCTGACCCAAAAATTTACTTTGATAGAATATTGTCATCTTACTTAAAAGGATATTCACATCTGATGTAAAATTTACACCTTGAGTTCAATTCCCAGTACTAAAATTCCCCCAAAATGTCCTCCCTCAAAACCTTCAGAGGCTTTAAAAAAAAAAAAAAATCTGGCAGTTAATTTACTAGTGCCAGCTCTTGTCTTCTTCGATCATGCAATCTGAAATTCAGTTATACTTATTGTCCTAACAAGTGGACATTTTCAGTCTGCACTCCCAAGTACTTGGACTACTAGGATCGCAGTATCTGGGAATCCAGAAGTGGTGACCACACTAATGTGACCTAAGTGTAGAAACTGGACATAGGACAAAAAGGTGCTCCCTAATTTTTTTTTTTTTAAACTAAAGTACCATGCATTGCAGTATCTTAAAAGATCCTGCTCTTGTTGGGCATGGTGGTGCATGACTATAATCCCAGTACTCACAAGGCCAGCACTCAGGAGGCTGAGGCAAGAGGGTCACTACTAGTTCAAGGCGAGCCTGGGCTACATTAGTGAGACCCTGTCTCAATAAAACAAAAAAGATCCTGGCTCTCTTAACTCATTCTTCTTGACTGGAAAAGCAAGTAACTCTGTAGATGGATGAGTCACAGTAGGAAGTAGCAAATAGGTTCTGAGGAGGTTTAGCTGCTGAGGACTCAAAAACAGCAGGAGGTGGCAAAGTCATCCAGATAGGCAGTAAAATCAGGTAAGGACATGAGTGAACATTAGCCAGGCTGTGTATTCTGAGGTTAATGGAAAGCAGCTATGCTCACCACTGACGTACTCTGAGGGAAATGGGAGAGAACTGGGAAGGTCAGAGAGTAATCCCGTTTGCCTTTCACATCGTAAAGGCCCATCTGGCTGATACACAGGTCTGCCTGTATGAAAAACTATAGTAGAAGCAAGGAGAAAAATGATCCAGGACTGGATGATAGTAATGGAGGTGGTGAGCACAACACACTAAAGCCAAACTGGCAGCCTAAATGATGTGCTACACGGAGCGTTGAGTGGAAAGTGCTCAGGGCACTGCTAAGGCTTTTTGGCCTGATAACTGGATGAATGGAAGGGGAGAGGTGGTGGCTGAGCAGGTTTGCAGAACCTGGGCAGAGTGGGGAAAACGAGGGTTCTTTGGAATAGACTCAGTTTGGGATCATTTCAGACATGGCAGAAGTTGGTTATACCAGCCTGGATTTGTGTGAAGAGGACCTCATCTCCACCCTGTGTTTTTTCGGATACTAAACGTGTCACTTGGTTGGTTTGTGGTCCCCACGTCTGTGTTGTGGGCGGTTGCCCATAATTATTTGTATCATGGTCTGTAACGAACAGCCTTTCCACCTATGGCTGGCTGACTCTTGCCCATTAAAATGAAGCTGAAGAACCCTCTCCTTCGACACGCGTCCCCAGTACAGCAGGCAGCACACTAGAGCTCTGACCACTTTCTACAAATGCTGCTACTGGATTCGCTAGGGTAGGGGCTCGTTCGCCTTTGTACTCCCAGAGCTAGGGCAGAGCCTGGGACACAGTAGGACGCGCAGACGCACTGATGAAGCGGGTAGGAAGACTCGCAGGGCCTACAGGGTGGCGAACCTTTGGCACGTGTGCCGCCGCTGGCGATTTGTTCCACTGAACGCCCTACAAGTTCGCCAGCACGCACAGACTAGCCCTCGAAAGCCAGCGTCTGGGCCGCAGCCCCACCCGGTGGGCGGGCGGAGCGGCGCGGGGAGTCCCCGTGGGCTGTTCTGCATCCGGCGCAGCGGTTCAGCCCAGAAACCGCGGCTCCTCCAGGCAGGGGCGGCTGCGTACTCACCCGTGGGGAGGGGGAGCGGCGCCCGCGCGGGGTGGGCCGCGGGGTCGCCGGGGTCTTGCGCTGGCTCGGGTGGCACCGGTGACGAGGACGGGGACGGCTGGGCCATGGCTACCAGCGGCGGAGGCCGGGCGGTGCAGAGTGGCGCTCCCGGAAATGCCGGCGCCGCCGTTTCGCTTTCCTTCCTCAAATCCCCGCCCTCCGTCCTCCCCCGCAGGTCCGGGTCGGTGGGCTCGCTGCGCCCCCGCCACCCGCACGCCCCCTGCGCTGAGGAGGCCACGGCTCCCGCGGTTTATTCCTAGTTAACACACGGAGTTTAGGCCTTTTGCTAAGGTTTGGCTCCCAAACGGACGTACAGAAATCAGAGTAATCGACTCCAAATCCAGTTACAGTCGCAAGGGTTTATTTAGCACCCATGAAGTACAGAGCACCATACAAGACGAGGTACTTGGTGCATGCAACAAATGAACATTTGGACAATAGAAATACAATAACTGAATTGTACTGGGATGAACGCTGTAATCCCAGTATTTAGAGAGTGAGGCAGGAGAATCCCAAGTCTGAGTTCTGCCTGGGCATTTGGTAAAACTGTCTGAGGAAAAGAACAGAAAGAAAAAAGGAAGCAAGGAAGGAAAGGAGGGAGGGGGAAAGAGTGAAGGGAAAAGATCTGTAAAAGCAGTACATAGTAGTTGATTTGTTGAGGAACTAATCTAATACTTCGAGGTGGGTCTAAAGGGCAGAAACGCAAATTAGGTACCAGAAAACAGGAACTATACTAAAATGGACAGTTTTCACCAGTTTTAAAATGGATTAGACTTGATGTTACAAGAATAGAAATAAGCAGACCCTAGTTTTCCTCCAAGTTGCAGGAGGGGAGAGTATCCTTTTCCTTGTCAAAAATAAAATCCTAAACACACTAACACCAGGGAATTTCTCAACAAAACAGTGCAGGTAGGTCATTGTAGAGCAGCCCAGGGGCCCTTGGTCCCGCTCTGAAATATAAATGACCAGTAAGTAATTTTGAGGAAAATCTGTAACATGAAATATACCCCCTCCCAAAATAATAAAAGACCAAAGCAAATACACAAGTAAAATAAAACTAGAACAGTAAATATAGCAGAAGAAAGATAACTGTGAATGCAGGTAAGACAGTGCTATCTTGGTTTACAAACTTAATTTATTCTACAATTTGGGGAAGATGACCATGGCTGTGTTTGTCACCAGAGGCAAAATGGAAGCAAAATTCTGTAAAACACTTTTGTTTCAGAACTAAAAGGTTTACCAACATTTTTTTTTTCTTCTGTATTTAGTGTTGGGTCTCACTACATGGATCAGACTCATGTGATCCTCCTGTTTTCAGCCTCCTAAGGGCCAGGATTACAGGCATGCGCCACCACATCCAGGCTCAAAAAGCTTTTTTGATCCAAGCTATTACTAATTTATAGACACACACACAAATACTATCTTCAGAGATAAAATACTATAACCATGGGCCCCAAATAGAATGCTATTAAAGAAAATATTCAAAGAAAAGCACTTCATATCAAAATAAGACCAGGAAAATAAAATGCAATAGATGAATTTAAAGGTTAAGTGGAAGAAACTTTCCAGAAAGAAGAGGAAGACACCTGGAGATTAAAAAGAAATGAGAAGACAGTCCTGAAGGAATAACATTTAGGTAACAGAATTCCAGAATCTTTATTAATCTTTGGTACAGAGTCTTGCTACGCAGCTCAGACTCATAGTGATCCTCCAGTCTCAGCCTCCTCAGCCCAGGGATTACAGCTGTGCACAGCATACGGTACTGGGGATCAAACCTGAGCACTTACACTTGCCAGGAAGGTGCTTAGACTGCTGAGCTAGTTCTCCAGCCCAAGTCTTCTCTTGATGAGAAATCCTTATAGAAATAATTCAAGAAAATTTTCCTATATTGAAGGACATTGAAAGCTCTTAACAGACACTCAGTAAAAGGGATAAAATAGAACACTGTAACAGAAATAATCCTACAAAGTAATTTTCTTTGTGCATAACTCTCAAAGTTGGTTGTGTGTGTGTGTGTGTGTGTGTGTGTGTGTGGTGCTGGGGATCAAAACCAGGGCTTCATGTGTGTGCTAAGCAAACAATTTCCCCCAATCTTTTTTTTTTTTCCCTGAGACAGTCTCGCTATGTAGTACAGGCTTATGTAGCCCTGGCTGGCCTCAAACTCCCTGTAATCCTTCTGTCTCAGCCTCTCAAGTGCTGGGGATTGTAGGCATATGACACCGTATCTGGCTATCTCCTAAGTATTTTAACATTTGTTGGAGAAGTTACATCTTCATGAAACAATGTCCTATCAACTATTTGAGTGGGGCAAGGAAGTCCTGGAGCAAATTTCTATCACACTTTTTTGAGATGAATTTTCTTTTGCAGTTTTTTCAATACAAGAAGCAACAGATAGCTGAAGGAACATTACAAACAGCTAAATAATTGTAATCTTCAGTTTTCTAAATACATAATTTACAAATAAGTTATTAATTGTATAGTGAAATACAGTATTTTATTTCACATAAAATACACACTTATATTCTACTTATATAAAGTAGAACAGCAGTAAAAACAAGATACCTGATGTGTTGGAAAACATTCATATACTTTTCTTGGCATTTCTATACTACAGAAAAAAATTGGAAAATATGAAACCCTTGAACAGGGTGAACAGAGGAATTACCTTGGTGGACACCAACCTAAATTCACCTCATGACTGAGGGTCCTTTGTATAGCTCTGATATTAGTCTAAAATGCTAACTTCAACACAGGCATTAGGAGCATTGTTATAATATTTTTTTTCTACACTTATTAGCCCCGCACTGGCAGAGGATTTCCTTGTTAGGCACAGTCCCAACTTTATAACCATAATCCCACGTTAGTTCTGTTCTTGCTTTCACATACCTAGAAAACAGAAATGAAAAATAATCATACATTAAATAGCTACATGTGAATCAAACTTGAATATGATAATTTCATGTCACCATCTTTTCTTTTTTTAATGTATGTGGTATAGGGTCTCATTATGCAGCTCTGACTCATACTGATCCTCCTGTCTCAGGCTCCCCAATGCTGGGATTACAGGCATTCACTATCATGCCCCAACTCGGTGGCTAGCCCAGTGCATCTGGGGATGGGGTCGGTATGGCACGTGGTGCTGGGGATAGAACCCCAGTCCCTGTGCTTGCCTAAGCAGGTGCTCAGTCCACTGAGTTATCTTGCCGGTCCTTCATGTCACCATCTTTAACCATCCTAAAAATATGATTTGTTCTCTCTCCATGACATGTACTAGTTAGGATTAAGAATAATCATTTGGGTTTTATTCCAAATCTACCTAAGTCCTAAGCAGGAAGGATCCTGTTACTATCAAAAGGACATGTGTTGTGCAAATGTGAATCTTGTATGTGGAGGCAGATGGGGGATGGTCCTGACTGGAAGATACAGTATTCTTTCATGATTTCCTGAACTGAACTGGGTAAGGTTTGGTATCTTCAGCTCTTTTAGAAAATAAATTCTAAATAAGAGTAAGAACGAACTGAGTTCAAAATTTTATTTACTCATTTTACTTTTGTCTTTTTGAGACAGGGTTTCACTATGCAGTTCAGGCTAGACCTGAACTCACTTTGTAGCCCAGGCTGGCCCCAAATTCACAGCAAACCTTCTGCCTCAGCTTCCTGAGAGCTGGGATTACAGGAGGGCTCGGAACAGTTTAGACTAACTGAATACTGTATTCTATCAAGGATATCAGATATTTGGAACTATAATACACACCCTCTCCTCCTGTATTTTCATTTTTCCCAGTACCAGGGATCGAACACAGGACTTTCATACTGAGCTATATAACCCCAATCATTATTATTTTTAAAGTCATCAACCCACATAAGCAAAATTATTCAAACCTGTTGGTAAAGAACGCCACCAATGGGAAGTTCCTGTCATGTGTTTCTATAAAAACATTCTGTACAAGGAGATTTGGACAACAACTATGCTGCAAAAAAAAAAAAAAAAAAAAAAAAAAAAAATTAAACACAGAGGTTAGCAAAATTTGATACCACTTTAAGCATTAGAATATCATTCTGTTGTGCATACATCTCACTGCTTGTTTTCTTTTTGTGCTAAAAACAGTTCTGTTAATATAACAGGAACCTATTCAGAAAAACTTTGTTCTAGTTTTATTTATTTGCTTTCTGTTTTTGATATGACAAGGTCTTGTTATGTAATTCACGCTGGCCTTGAACTTACTTTGTAGTCCAGGCTGACTTTAAACTCTTAGCTGTCCTCTTGCCTCAGCCTCCCAAATGCTGGGATTATGGGCATTCACCAACACCCCCAACTCCGAAAAGCTGTTCTGATAATCTGATATATTGCTGCAGAATTACAAAATGGCACCAAATACTGGAGATAATTTGTTAATATTTATCATTAATGTAGATACATTTATTCTTTTAAATTTATTTTTATGTATTTTTTTATGTTCAGGGTCTACAAGGTCTCACTATATAGATCAGACTTGTAGTGATCCTCCAGTTTTCAGCCTCCCAAGCGCTGGGATTACAGGTTCATTCCACCATGTCCAGTCTTGCATTTATTTTTTGATTCACCAACCCTACACTTAGGAATGCATTCTATAGATTCATCTGTGTATATATCTATAATTTATTCATGAAGCATTGGTTTTAACAGGAAAAGTTTTTTTTTTTTTGGAACAGGGGATTGAACTCAGGCCCTTGCACTTGCCAGGGAGGCACTTATTCCACTGAACCATCTTCCCATACCCACAAAAAGATTTTATATAACCCAATTTATGCCTGCAGAGGATTGCTTAAATAACCAGTGAGCAAAATTATAAAATAGGATACAAAACAATGATATGTTAATTTAGAACATAAATGTATGACAGTGAGTGTAATATGCTATTTTTATGTAAAAAGGGATAAACACACATATAAACATACTTTGCTGAAATACTGCAAGAAGATACAAGAAAAGTTGTATAAATAGAGTGGGGACAGGATGGATGTGGGCATAGTACTTCTCAGGGTAGGGCTTTTAAATTAACTTTTTTAAAAAAAGCTTTCAAGAAGATGTCTATTTACTGTTTTGTTTTTTATGGGGGGACAAGGTCCTTCTATGTAGTTTAAGCTGGTTTTGCGTTCACTATGTAGCCCAAGCTGGCCTTGAACTCACAGTGATCCACCTGTCTCAGCCTCAAAGGTGCTGGCACCAAACACATGTACTACCATTCCAGATACAAAAAAATATGAGCACATACCATATTGATGTATGCCTATAATTCTAGCACTCTGGGAGGTTGAGGCAGAAGGATCACAACTTTGAGCCCAGCCTGGAAAAATTAGTGAGATCCTGTCTCGAAAAAGGGCTATAGATACAGCTCAGTATGAAGGCTCTGGGTTCAATACCTAGTACTACAAAATAAAACACACACACACATACACATTTGCACGCTTCAATTTTCACATCCTAGGATAAAACAGGACCTCTGGAGGGGAGGCATGTAAACAACTGATTTCTTTGATAAATATAGCCATTATTTATTTATAGTGATGATACTCTTTCCTCATATTACCATCATTCCAACATTTCAGCACTCTTCAGTTCCCTACTAGCTGCCATTTCAAAATATTCCTGTCACAGACTCATTAAGATGACAAGTGTACCATCATCTAATTTCAGTGACTTTTCCCTAACCAAACATTTTTTTAACTTGGGCAATTAGCTTCAAAACTTGTAAATTTACTTTTCTTACACTACCATGTCTTAGAAGTCATTTTTTTTTCTTTTTCTTTCTTTCTTCTTTTTTTTTT
>NDGN011543174.1:0-10721 GCA_002564285.1 Tympanoctomys barrerae
GCTCTACCTGTTTCTAGTGGGCAGCCGTCACCAACTGAACTGAGCTCTTCTGGAATTTCGTTAAGACTCATTGCAAAGCTACCAGTCTTAAACAGGGCATTCAGGGTGTTGTGCATCCACCACTTTTGAGCGGCCCCAGAAAGCTTTCTGTGCCCCAGCAGGAAGCTGTGCCCACTAAGCAGTACGTCCGCATTTGTTTTCCCTACAGCCCTGGACTTCACCATTCTGCGTTCTAAGTGCATTTACCTCCTCTGAACATTTTGTATAAATTGTAGCACGTATGTGACCTTTTGTGTCTGTTTCTTCTGTTTAATATGTTTTTGGTGCCTTCATCGCTGTGCCGTGTATCCTTTCTCTATTTCCACTATGGTAGTATAGTATTGCATTGTGGAAATACACATCGTTTATGTACTCAAGCACCTGTCTGGGTTTTCATTCATTTGCTTATATGTAAATGCAGGTGCTATTCATCTGCACGTACATGAATTTGTTAGTTTTTGTATTATTATTATTACCATTATTATTATTATATTTCTGTATTTAGGACCTGGTCTACAGGGTGTTCAGGGTCTCACCTTGTAGATTAGACTCAGTGATTCTCCTGTTTTCAGCCTGCCAAGTACTGAGATTATAGGCGTGCGCCACCACACCCAGTCTCAAGGTCTGTCTCAGCATGCCCTGGGGGCGAGGCCCGCACTGCACGCCCAGGAAACTCCGGCCTCTGTGCTCTGCCTAAGCAGGCACTTTAGTCCACTGAGTTATCAGGCTCGCTCCTACATGAATTTGTTAGGACACCCATTCTTTCTTTTGCATATGTACTCAATTATAGTGGAATGGAAATATTACGTCATACAGAAACGATATGTAGCTTTTTTTTTTGTATTTAGGAAAGGGTCTACAGGGTCTCACTGCGTAGATCAGACTTGCAGCGATGCTCCTGTTTACAGCCTCCCAGGTGCTGGGATTACAGTGTGACCCAACCTGCCCAGTCTCAATCTGTCTCGGCATGTCCTGAGGGCTGGGCTCCTGGCCCCCAACTCTGCCTAGGCAGGCGCTTTAGTCCCCTGAGCTGTTTGGCCAACTCTATACCTTGTACCTTCAGTGGGAAATCCCAAATTGCTTTCCAGCATGGCTGAACCACATAACGTCCCACCAGGAAGGTTCGGGGGCTCCGATTTGTAGATCTCAGCGACTGCTGACCTGGAGCACCTTGTCACGGGCACACCGGCCTTTGCACTCTGTCTACAAAGAGTGTCCACATCTACACAGGAAAGGTGTCTACACATCTGTTTACCCATTTTTAATTGGATTGTCTTTTTGTTAAGAGTCATAGACCCCTATTAAAAACATGAGTTGCAAATATTTTCTCGTGTTTAATCTAGCTTTTCACTTTAAGAATGCTTTTTGACACACAAAACTTTATTTCAAAAGGACCAGCCTTTTTAAATTTGTTACTGGTGAACTATTATTTTTTGGTGTACCAGGGATTGAACTCAGGACCTTGCACTTGCCAGGCAGGCACTTATTCCACTCAGTTATCTCCCAAGCTCCTGAACTATTTTAATTACAGCCTTACAATTTTAAGTGAACATGCTCCTGGTGTATTTTCACCTCTAGGTGTCTGGTCTACCAAAATCTTTGCCTGCATGCTCACAATTTCCCACCATTCAGCCACATTTTTTTTTAAAATGTATTTAGTACAGGGTCTATAGGGTCTCACTACGTAGATTGGCCTTATAGTGATTCTCCTGTTTTCAGCCTCCCAAGTGTTGGGATTCTAGGTGTGCACCACCACACCCAGACTCTATTGCCTTCTCAGCATGCTTCAGGGGCAGGGCCGGCATGGCATGCAGGGGATCGAACCCCAGCCTCTGCGCTCTGCCTAAGCAGGTGCTTTAGTTGGCTGAGCTGTCTGGCTGGCCGCAGGCCACATACTTGTGACACAGCTGGAAGATCTCAGGAGAACTGCCAATCATCAGGCCCATAATCCTGGATCTCCACACCATGTGAAAGAAATAAATCTTGCTTTGTAAAGTACCCTGCCTCATTTACTTTGTTATCTCACCAGGAAGCACCAATGCATAATTTATCCAAAATTACCCTCATGGCCTGCATCCTCAGGTCCTTCATCATTTCTCTGGGACATTAGCTTCAGTATGGCAGGAACCAGGTAACGTTACTAACTCTGCATGCTGTAGCCCACAAATGTATGGTCCTCCTTACAGAGTACCAGTGAGGATAAATCTGAAGACAGATGATCCTTGGGGTTTGTCAAGCCAGCCATCGGGACATCTTTGCCCTGCTATTTTACCATAAATCCCCACAATACTTTTGACGCTGCATATATTTTACTATTATCAATCATCCAGTTCTTCCAAAGTTTCCAACATGTCTTTCCTTCTCCCCATCCTCTGCATTCTAAAGGTGAGCTGAGCAGGGCCCGTTCCCTGGCTCTCATGCTAAGCAATCTAAAGTCCTGTCTGTAGTCATCCGGTGCCCTCATGCTCTCCTCAAGCTGCTCGCCTCCGTGCCTTGCAGTTGCTTCTGTTCTCCCCTCCACTGCCTTGCCAGCCTGCTTGCCCCCTCAAAGCCTGCATTGACTTCCAAATCCCACTGGGCACCCCCAGCTTGAAGCTCTTCACCGAATCCCCCTATCGCACAGCAGGTGCAGCCTCTCTGGGAGGAGTGGGGCCTTGTGAAGTTTGGTGGCATCTTCTTGCCTTCAGAGCACTAGGAAGCTGTGTGTACCCATCTCTGTGGACCCCACCATGCACCTGGCTTCTCACTGAGACTTCGGCTCGGCCAGTGCTTCCGTTGGAAAGCTCTCCTGCACTGCTCCATGTGCTGTGTGATGGTTCTTTAAAGAAATCCTGTGCCTGATCTGCCTGCACCCAAACTCCGTGATGTCAGTGTCGTGGCTCCCATGCAGCCTTAGGATTGGTCTCAGGTGCTGTAGGCGCCTGTGGCCAGAGAGCACTGCCTCTCCAGTCCTGCTGTGGGATTTGCACCTCTTTTCTGCAGTTTTGAAGCCAGCCTTGTGGTGACCTGGGAATCATCGTGCCGGGCTCTGGCTCCCCTGCCAGGGACCTGAATATGCCCTCCCCAAAGCTCACCAACTCAACTTCTCCTTGGTGGGCAAACCACAACAAGAAATTCCTTCCCAACTGCTCTTCCCTCCCCCCAGCAGTGGACAGAGCCAGTTTTGTTTGTTTTTTCCAAACCAGGGATTGAACTCAGGCCGTTGCACTTGCCAGGCAAGCGCTTAGTCTACTGAGCTATCTCCCCGGCCGACAGAGCCAGTTTCGGAAGTGCAAGACGTGTTCTGGGCTCTGTCACCCCCCTTGCAGCCTCCAGCAGGTGTTAGGGAAGATGATACTGTCATCTGTGTCAGAGATATCCTCGAAAGTAGCGCTGCTCCAGCTTCAGGGCTGCAGTGGGGAGATGGCACCTGGCAGATGGAGCCCGGGAAAGGAAGGCAGGGGACCCCGTGTGATCTCTGCTCAAGGGGGATGTCGCAGTCCATGGTGTTCCCTGGATCACTTAACAGACACAACTGAACCTCACCTCCTGGCTCCTCAGGGTCAGAAAGGCTGACAGGACATCTCCAGGATGGGGTGGGAGGAGAGACCTGTGGGGTGGTCATTGCTTTCTCAGATGGCCAGTTGTTTGTTGAGTGTAAAGTTTTGAAGCCCTGTGAAGACCACAGATGGCCCCTTACCAGACAGGGCAGGGAGGAGAGGGACATTTTCAGGGAGAGCAACACACAGTACGGCGGAGTCTGCATCATCGCTGTTCACAGAATCAGTGAGAAATGTGCTCTCCTGGACCAGTCTCGAGAGTCTGCTTCCATCTGCCATCTGAATCTGGTAGTGTTCACAGGACCAGGTAGACCAGTCAAAATCACTCTTTTCAATCCTTCATTTGCGTGTGAACACAAGCTATGAAAGGACTGTTCCATGCCCGTCACTTAGCTCTAACAGGAGGCCAACAGAGCTTTCTCACAGGACTGTTGAAGAAGGCCTGAGGCCAAGTTGTCTCACAGCATTTCCTCAACGCCTTCTTACATGAAAGACAAGAGTACACTTTCTCTTAGTGACAGGCCACCGCGAGCCTTCTCACTGGTCCACTCTCACTGTGCATATCATACCTCATCTTCTTCTTCCATAAATGCAAACTTTTACTGCCTTCTCTGTGTGTTTTCTCCAGCTCATTGTTGGGGAGGCAAAGAAATGGGAAGAGGCCACCCGGGACTCTGCATGCGGTACTATGTACCTGTGACCTAAAGGGTCTCCTCAAGTGCAGTGTGTCCTCCTCTGACGGCGAAGAGCAGACATCTCAAGTGCCCAAGGGTGCCAGTTATCTAGCTCTACTCTTCCCTGGGTGACTGTTTATGGGCTGCAACCCAAGCTGAGGGGCGCCATGGCCTGCACTCTGGACCTGAAGGAACCTGAATACCTAAGAGAATCACTGACTGGGAGTTGAGAAGCCACAACTCAGGAACATAATTCCCTGAGTCAGCTGGAGCCAGGCTCTTATGGGCCTCTGTCTGGACAGAGCTTCACCCTCGGCCTATAAAATCTGCACTGTCTCACACATGATCCCATCTGTCCTCCCTTCTACACTGAGATACTGACAGGCTGGCATGGTGTTCAACAGCTGCAGTTCACATCTCTAGGATGAATGTCTAATGTCACTGCTTAGGAAACCCAAGTTTTCCACAAGAATTTACTGTTGGTTCCAGGCTTTGGTGCTCTTACTGCCCTGATCTTCCCTTGGGAGCTCGTTTTCTAAGATGGGCTTAATATGTGCATTGTTCTACTGTTCTTTGATATGTGTAAAGCATGGGTCTCTTATAACCTGGAGCGTGTTTTCCAAGACCATAAATTCATTCCTTTCAAGGAGGAAAGGCTTCTACCTCTCAGTCTCTGGGAGGATGGACCCTTATCTGGGGTAATGCTCAGAGGCACGAGGAGACCAAATGAGCAGGGTGAAGTCCTAGCTCCCATAGCAGTGGTATCATTGTTGTGCTTCTTCATACAAGCCTTCCCCTCTGTGACACGAAGACTGCTAAACCAGCAGAGCATCGGGTCTCAGGAATAGGAAGCAAATATTTTGCTAGTGGGTCAGCAGGGCTGATGGTGAGGGCTTCCATTCCTGCTTCCACTTCCTGACTTGTACGTGTGACTCTGGGCTTCTCAGACACTGTCCTGCAGAGTGGATGCTGATTCAAGGCCCATGCAGCATTCTGATGAGCCTTGCCCCAGCCCTGGAAGCTAGCTCCAAGCAGATGTCTCGGAAGAGAGCCCTCCATATTTTTGTCAATCCAGCCACTTCTGGATGGTGAGGATCATGGTAAGCCAGTGGCTTCCATGAGCATGAGCTCATGGCTTCACTTCATTGGCTGTAAAATTCATGCTTTGGTCTGCTCCTGACCAATGCCACCAACCCTTTCATTTCTTATTTTGAGACACATTCTCAGTAAGGTGTCCAAGTGATACTTGAATTGATGCCTGTACTGGCCCAGCCTGTCACAGTTCTAGGATCACAGGCAGATGCCGGTGGCCAGCTTCTTTGCCCTGCACCCAGCTTAGCACACATTTAATGTGTTAGAGAAACAATAGGCTCCCTGTCCCACCCTTCTGGCAATTCTACAACATTCACTTTATCAGAAAGCCTTATTTTTCTGTACTGCCTCAGCTATGACTTTATACAACAATACATTATTGTAGAATATTTTTTGATTTAAAATAGGAATTTGTATGGTCATTGTTTGACGCTTCTCACTCATACAACACACACGTGCACACACACACATGCACGCACGCACACGCACTCTCCCCTCCCCCCACACAGACAACATCCTGAGTATATAACTAGTTCAAACTAAGACACTCAAAGTAAAGCAACATAATGAACATAAAAAGTATTGCTTCATTTTGCAATTTATTTCTTGTACATACAAGTAAGAACAACACATTGCCACTTCGAAGAGGTAAGAGAGTAGGTGTTACATTTTCTCACTACCTGCAATGTAATGATGTTCTCACAACATCATTACACACAAAATATAATTATGTGGGGCAGTGTGTGTGTTGGGAAGCTTGACTTTACCCATTCCACAGTATAAACACATATCAAAACCTCATGTGACACCCAATAAATATATTTAATTTTGACCTTATTATTTATAGAATGTATTAGAAGAGAAACCTGCTGAGGAACTGACAGTTTGCTGTACGTTCAAGTGAGAGCTCTTTTTAAAATACTGTTTTTTTGTTTTTTTGTTTTTTTTCTGGCAGAACCAGGGATTGAACTCAGGCCCTTGTACTAGCCAGGAAAGCGCTTGTTCTGAGCTATCTTCCCAGCCCTTCAAAATATTGTTGCAAAATACATTTTTCTCGAAGAGATTCAATGTCTATTAAACAACACTTCAAAATTGATTCTTTAAATATTAAAAGGTATGCAGGAGGATCATTTGATGTGACTGAATCGCACAAGCCTCCACAGCTATGCAGAGCGTGACTGCAGTTAGTGAGAGAGGCTCACAGCACGTGACAAAGGTGACCGCAGGACCCGTATATGAGGGCAGCCCCTGCCGGTGGCAGAGTGGGTGCTGGTGCAACCCCAGTGGGAGCTGTTCAGCTGGATGAAGATAAGATATTATGGGGGTGCCTCGCCTCAGAGAGCGCTGGGGCCCTTGACCCTTCCTCACGCAGCAGCTGTGAGGTGAGCAGGCCTCTTCCCTCACTGGCTTCTTCTATAGTGTGTGTGACAACCAAGGCCCAGCACACAAGGCCAATCTGCAACCCAGAATGAAGCTTTCTTCTTCATACACTGCTGATGTTAGGTAGTTTAGAGTGGACAGGACAGGCAGGGAGAGACGGAGACTGAGACACACAGAGGGAACATCAGCTTTCTGTTTCATGAAGAAGGAAGCATTGAATAAACCAGGAAAAAAAACCCCAATCCAGACATCCACCACGCAGGCACCCTGACAAGAAGCAGGGAAGTTCCTGTCCTTCGTAGGTTTGCTGTGGCAGCTTGAGCTAAGACACTCTTCTTAGTAGATATTTCGAGTTTCATCCATTCTTAGCTGGACTGGCTTTGCAGGAATGTTGCTTGTATCTTTCTCAGTGTATTTGCTAGTAGGATATTATTAGGCGAATTTTTAAATGCACATTTTATTGGTACTAAAATGGAAATCATTCTCACCACCAAGTGATTCACAGGAGACCTACGCAGCTTTGTAGATAAAATATTGCTGATAAGACAGTGTGTGCGTGGGGCGTGCCTCCCGCGTGAGGCTGCACTAGCGCCCGCAGCGCCACCTGCAGGGCTACCTCACATCTGCGTCCTGCGGTGACCATTTTCTCTTACTAACCGCAGCCACACTCGAGTGCCTGTGCGGGCTTAATGTTTTGCTGCCATTGTTCTGAAATTCTTCATAATTTTTGAGCAGAGTCTCTTGAAGTTTCATTTTTCCTTAGCTCCAAAATTATAGACCCCCATCTTCCTGTCCACGACCGCAGTTATTTTCACTGTGAAAACTCTGCAGGTGCTGAGAGGCCAGTTAAGTTCAGAATCAATTCTGAGGTTGAGGACCATATCAAAGCTGATGTTTTCATTAAAATGTTTCAACATTTCTGTCTACTTATTCCCTAAATTGCAATCTTTTGCCCATGGTACAGCACGTGTCTTTTTTCCCCCGAGCTTATAAAGGGGTTTTACCCTTTATAAGGGTAAAAGAGTAAGGGTGAGGGTAAGGGTTTTACCCTCTGGGGTTTTACCAGCCAGAGCTTATAAAATCAGCTACTTCTTCTTTTTTTTCTATCTTTTTGAGACAGGATCTCATTATGCAGTTCTGGCCTTTAACTCACTATGCAGCCCAGGCTAGCCTTGAACTCCCAGCAATTCCCTTGCCTTAGTCTCCTAAATGCTGGGATTACTGGTGTGAGCCCCCGAGCCACCGACAGCTATAGCTCACATCATTTTTTAAGAATTAATTTTATTAGTATATTTTATATATATACAATGATCACATTCATTATAGGAAATTTGTACCTATACATAAAATGTCTTAAATCTTCTCTTTCTCTCTTTTCCCTCCCCTCCCTTCTATCCCTCTTCCCCTCATTTATAAAAGCTTTGTTTCTGTTTTTGTTCCTTCTGTTGGGTATTTAGGCCTAATGAGGTTCCCCACCTACTTGCTGGTGGGCACCACAGGACCAGCATGAGACTCAGATTAAGTCTGACTGTTCAGAAAGTAGTGTGCAGACCCCCAGAGGGACCTAGAAATAAAAGGAACGTCCTCCCATTTGCTTTATTTCTCAACATGAAGCCGGCAACCAGGAGATCTCTTGGACTCTGATCCCTGGCGGCCTGGACCTCACAGAGTGTGAGACAGCTACATTTAAAGGCATTCTTAGGACTACGTGGGACAGTTCTCTTACTTTCCAAAGAACCCTCAACATTTGTTCTAAGACAAGATCCTCCGCAGTCTATAAATTCAGTTCATTTATCTTTAGCACTCTTGCTAGCTTTAGTCCCCTCTATCTACATAAATAATAGCATCATTTGATGCAAAACTGTACCAATTTTTTTTTTTCTATTTTGATACAGGGTTTCACTACGCAGTTCAGGCTCACTTTAACTCGCTTTGTAGCCCAGGCTGGCCTCAGACTTGCAGTGTTCCCCCTGCCCCGGCCTCCTGACTACTGGAATTATCGTTGTGCACATCACACCTAGGCATGCCGATCTTAATTTATTCAGGCATTTACATTACATCCATACTTCATGCAGACACACACTTATGATCCTTAAGGACATTGATAATATTTGTCAGTGACCAGATAGATCATTGTGCCCCCATAAAAATATAGTAGGTCCTAGTTACATTGACTTAATTAAGCCCTTCACCATTAGCTACAATAATGCTAGCTGCTACAGGAATGTCAGCATGCCCAAGTCTAAGAGATTTGATATAACATGATTTTATTTTGTGTGCTCTAAAAACTGTAATGTGGCTGTTCCTAATTAACAGGTCGTCTCTTATATCATCATTTGGGAACCAAGATCTTTCCATTTTGTAGCAGGAGCCTTCCTCTAGGGTCTTGGATCTTCCCTACTCCACCTTGTATTAGTCAGCTTTCTGCGCTATAACAAACATCTGTAACTCACATAATTTTATAATTTTGTTTTTAGTTTTACTAAATCTATTGGCCACAAATATTTTGGTTATATTACATTTAATGCATTCCAACGTAGAATACAAGTTTCCCTAGTTAAAACAGAAATATCACCTAAAGATTCTTCCCACAAGTCAAGACCTTTCAAAGTCTAATGACAGAATTTGAGAATTAAGAGAATTCTGGGAAGATGGTAGAGCATTAAGTAGCAAAAAAATCAACCTCCTTATGATTACAAATCCAAACACAAGAAAATCACAACCTGGTAAAGAGAAAATAAGGATTTGGATTTCTGGTATCTAGGAATGATTTGCAGGGAAAACTGGAGCCACAGAGTGAGGGAAGAGAGAGACAAAAGGCAGAACAGGAGGGTGCAAGCTTGTCTTTTGCCCCTGCTCCTGACTTGCACCCTGGAGGAGGAAGACCAAATCTACAGAGACACAATAGAGATGAGTGATGCTGGAAGCCTCCAGGGAGAAACGCCCAGTGGATTCTGGGCGCTAAAGCAGTTGGAGAGAGGCTCCAGGCAATGTGGCTGCTGCCGCCCCTGCAGAGAGTGTGTAGTCAGATATAATTTTAGTAAACGACCAACTGAACCTGGGACTTGGGCGAGTCACATGTTGGCTTCCTCTCAGTGTTCCAAGTGTTGCAATCCCATAGCAACAGGATAAGGGACGTCCATGGGAGACATTCAGTGTCAGGGAGCTGAGGACAGAGCAGCAAGAGGTATCCAGAGTGTTGTAGTCTGAACAACTGATGGGTTGTGTCTAGTTGTCCCCAAAGCCTCATGCAGTCATGGGGCGGGGACTTCTAGAGTTTGACGTTAACTCACGATCCACTGGGACTGTGGGTCTTAGTACTGCTGGGATTATGGGTGAGAGTACTACCCCCAGCCTGGGGTACGTAGCCTGAATGCAGCATAAGGGAGACAGACTTCCTCTCTGTTGCCAGTGCTGCTGCTGCTCCTCCATCTTGCTCTTTGCCGCCACCCTGGAAGGCTGCCCTCTGCCACGTGCCGCTCTGCCCTGGAGCCAGCTGAGTACGGACTGAAACCTCCAGTAACTGTGAGCTAAACAAACCTTTCCTTGCTTCACTTTTGGTGTCGGGTATTTGTCCCAGCAACAAGAGAAGAGTAACTGAGACAACAGCCCAGGTCGCAGTGCCACGATCAGATGGCAGGTTCAGCCTGAACGTCTGTGGAGCTGAAAGCACTGGAATCGGCTCCGCACCCTCATCGCAGCCAGGCTGCCTGGGGCCGTGCTGCAACAGTCAGGGCTCTGTCTGCCTCCAAAAGTGACAGCCAAGGCTCAGCCGAATTGGACAGTAACACTAATCTTTAGGCCCCAGAACATAAGCAGAGTTTATAATGAGAGAAACCTTTTATTTTGCTTTGGTGTTTTTCTTTTTTGAGAGTGTTTTGTTTTCTCATGAGTGTCAACATTGCTTTTAGTTCTCTGTATGGCTTTATTCTACCTAGTTTCTTCTTCTTCTTCTTCTTCTTCTTCTTCTTCTTCTTCTTCTTCTTCTTCTTCTTCT
>NDGN011543174.1:10771-20903 GCA_002564285.1 Tympanoctomys barrerae
TCTTCTCCTTCTCCTCCTTCTCCTTCTCTTTCTCCTTCTCCTTCTCCTTCTCCTTCTCCTTCTTCTGAAGTTTCCCAAAGAGTGGGTTTTCAAATAACAGTAAGATGTAGTAGCAGGAGAGCTTTGGCCAAAAGTTTTGGGAAGGGTGACCTCAGCAAATCTTGCCTGTCACATTCCATTCCTAAAGGAGCTACTTCCGTCTGAAGAAAAGGGTGCACTAAGCCTCTGTCAGTGGTCTTACTTTTGATTTCTGGTCAGCTGGAGAACAGTTTATCACACAGTGCTAGGCAGTCGTGCTTCGTTGGGTTCGTCTCTGAGGGCAGTTTCGCGGCAGGGCTGACTGGTTTTATTATAAAATCTGCAGCAATATTTGCATAAGGTCGTTTGGTGCTCTGGGAGTTCAGGCTCAGTATGTAACTTCTGAACAGTTAAGTTTGGGCCAAAGGTGAGTTTGTCAGATATCTTAATCAGAAGGAGAGTAGTTAACTGTTTGCACAGTGAAGCTACTGGGCACTGCGAGGGGCTGACAGTGTAAGTTAACATCATTGTTTCTGGGAGCTCAAGAATCCAAAATTTTTAGAAGCCAGAAGCTCCATGAAATTTGGGGAGTGTTGTTGACAACCAGTTCCTGCCAGATATTATCATCATACAGCCCTTGTTTTATTCCAGTGGGCTGCATGGGTGTCATTCTAGGAAAGTAGAGAGGTCAGCTATGACAGCCTCATCTAAGAGTTGAAACAAATTGTTGAACTTCTGACAAGTTGGGTTCAGGTCAGTTGTGAAGAGGCGCTGGTTGAGAGGAAGCTGTCAAAGGCGGAAGGCAGCATTCTGAGGCCTAAGCAGGTGTACCAGCAGTCTGTGTGCAGCAAAAGACTACGGAAACACATACAGGGGACCGTGACAGTGGCCTTGGCAGCACAGAGATCTTGAACTTGCGTTCTAGGGATGAGATTATAAGTTAGCAGTTTGACAGTTTTTACTGTTTGTTGGAGGAACACGATAGAGCTGGCAGGAGCAGAGGATGCTCACAGCAAAGGTGCTGGTGGCTTGGCTGTTGTTAGCGCCTCCCTGAAAATAGTAAGGCAGTTCTTAACCCGCTGCTGATGGATCCCAAGTGAGCTGGCCTGTTATCTCAGTGGTTAAGGGGCTTATGAGAGACCTTGCAAGCTGAGAAAGTCATCTTTTCAATCTAGAACTGTCCCAAAAGGTATCTGGGTAGTTTTCTGAACTTCTGGATTGTGGTTATCTGATGCAGCCTGATGCAGGCAGCCTGTTTCTGAGGGAGGAAGAGTCAGTTTATAGTGCAGGGATAAAGAGGGGGAGGCTGGCTGGCGTGGTGCAAGGAGATTCCTCCCAGGCGCTAAGCTCATGTACTACTGAAGGGAAGAGGGGCAAGTGTCCAAGTTGGCCCGCGGATGGTAACATTTTCATAGAGAACACTTTGGAAGGCAGAGTTGTGCTCCATTATCTAGAGGAGAGTCACAGGTATGGCCCTGACTTTGCAATGGCGTTTGCCTCTAAGGGGCCCAATTAGGAAGAACTCATTCAGTCCTATCGTTCAGGCTGACAGGATGCAACTCATTTGTGGGGCTGATGGCCCAATTTTTCCTCAGCCAAAATGTGGGAGTCCACAGGTATTGTTGACAATTACCTTGGCTGCCCACTGGATGATGCAATCTGAGTAGCACAGGCCTCTAAGCAGATGTCTGTCTCTGGAAGGAGAGCCTTTGTGGCTGAATGCAGGCCACGCCTGTGGGACCAGTTCAATGTGCTGGAAGAATTGAGTCAGGAGTGGGAGGTGAAGCCGTAGGTGCTGGGAACAAATTTGGCAGCACACGAGCAATTTCATTGCTTCTAACTCTGAAAAAGGCCCCTTTCTTGCAGTCAGGGATGGAGGTTTAAATGATGAGCTCCCATCTGTCTCTCTGTGGTGTGCTTTGTGTATGCTTGAAAGACAGCACAACAGAGGGTGGGCGGAGCCTCAGAGAGTGACCATTGTGAAGCCTGCCTGGCTGCACCCCTTTTGGGGACTTAGGCATGACTCAGCTAAGCAGAGAGCCTGTCCTCTGTTACATCACATACTGGTCACCAGGGAAGCACACATGAGGACCCTTCAGGCACTTCAACCAGCAGATTCAGGTCCTGGTGTACAGCTGGAACAGCCTGTTGATTATACCCTGCCCATATCTCCCACCATGCATAAAGTAAAATCCAAACAGATGAGAGATATTAGTTTCAAAGAGAAACACTTAATAAACTTGAAGATACAGTAGGCAAAACTTGAAAATATAGAGGTAGGCAAAGACTTTGTGAACAAAACCCTGACCACACAGGAAATACCTTGAGAAATCAACAATTTGAATCTCATCATATTAAAAGCTTCTGCATAGCAAAATAACTACCAAGCAAGTGAGTAGACAACACATAGAAGTGAAGAAACATGCCTAGCTGTCTCTCAGAGGAAGGACTAACATCTAAAATATTGAACTAGCTCGGAAATAACCAAACCCCAAATTTAAATACCCAGTCCAAAAACTGGCCTCTTAAATGTGTAGACTATTCAGATAAAGAAGCACAAACATTAAGTACATCATTGAAAAAGTGTTCAGTGTCCCTGGTTATTTGAGAAATGGAAGTTAAAACAATGCGGAGATCGAATGTCACACCGGAAAGAATGGCCGTCATCAAGAAATCAAACATAGCGATACTTGGTGAGCTGTGGGGCAAAAAGGAACCCTCTTTTCTCTTTGTGGCAGTGTAAATTAATACAACCAACATGGAAATCTCTGTGGAGACTCCTGAAAAAAGAAAACTGGAGGTTCCATTTGAACCAGCCATTTTCCTTCTAGGTATCTTCTCAAACGAGCCGAAAGCGTCGTGTCATGCGTGAGCACCCACCTTCAAGGCAGTGCAATGTGTAAGAGCTAAATGTTGGAAACAGCCCGGACCCCAGCAGAGGAAGAGAGGCCCCGGAGCGGGAAATGCACCCCTCATGTACAGTGGAGTGCTGCTCTGTGTAAAGAAGGATCAATTACAGGTATCTTTACACAACTACATGTAAATCCAGATCATACTATTAAGTGAAATGAGTTGGTCACGCAGCTTTAGATACTGCGTTGTTTCTCTTAGGTGGAAAGCCAATGGGTAAGTAAGACCCAAGCTTGAGGACAGGAATTGGGAAGCCGCAAAAAATAGACCAGATGGAAAGGGGAACAAAGGAGGGTGGAGATGAACAGAAGGGCGGGAACAGGGATGCATTAGAATAGAAGAAGGGACAACTTCAGGATTCAATCCTGTATGCCATTAAGCTCACAATATTTTGTTTGCTTGTTTCCTGCCATGTTTTTTGTGGAGAACTTTGAATATCTTCTTGTTGCCGCCTTTGTTTTTAATGATTACGAGCAACCAAGAGCTTTCCATACTGAAACGTGAGGTGCTTCCTTCTCAATAATCTGGAGTATCTAGCCAATTCTGAACAAAATGCAGCCACAATTCAGAGAATTCATCTATTAAGCACGAGCACCACTGCGGGGAGGTGAGCTGGTGTGCAGCCCGTCGGCGTCCACGCTGCCCCCGTGCCCGGGGCTCTCAGGCAGCCAGAGGGAAAAGCCCGCAGGGCCGCGCTGGGCTTTCTCTTTGCTCAGGGCAGCTTCCACACAGATGTTTCCTGGGTGCGATAACCTAAGCGCGCTTGTGCCTTGGACAGCTCCAGATTCTACTCTGCTTGGGAGGACGGTGCAGCTGGGTAAGCGCAGTCCAGAGCGGTGCAGCTCACAGACAAGCCCGAGGTCACTGTGCATCTGCATCCAGTGAGAGCTCTCACCACTGCAGTCTTCCCTGGTGCCCATCGAAGCTACGTTTATACCAGTGCTCACTTCCACAAACCGGAAGTTATATGGGGCGGAGAACTTCTGGAAGGTATCTTCATTTCTAGCTGTGAAGCAGAGAGAAACTTAAACTCTTTTTTACTTTGCAGTATCTGATGAGGATGATATGAGCAAAATGTCAAGTTTTTCTCCTGCTTCTGCTTAAGGTAGCACCTCTGCAGCCTGCTTTTGTTTTTGAAAGAAAAAGAAATTAATTTAGAATATATTGAGAACGTGTGTTTGCGTGGTTCTCTCTACTTTCTGGGTCTGTGCGGCTGAGGTTCTGATCCCACAGCCTCGAGCATGCTAGTTCAATGCTCTACCTCTGTGATTCATTTTGGGCCTCTGATTCACATATAAAGAGTATCTGCAGCTGTACTTGCTTGTTGTTTTTGGAGCGAATTTCCTTATTGTAACTACTAACCTGCAGTGGGACATGGGGCTCAGTTGTTCAGCATGAAATCAATATACATCAGGTCCTAGGCTTAATCTCAGTACCAAAACCAAATTTAAACAAACCCCAAACTGCACAGTTGAAGGAGATGTGGGTATTTTTTCTACATTTTAGTGTCTTGTGGTTTTTACACAGTAACCATAAGGTCTCTATGCCTCTATGGCATGTGAGAAACAACAATTTTTTTCACGTTAAGCATCCTATTTTTTGAGGTGTGAAAATTTAGTACATAAATTTTTGTGTTCATTATTACAAAAATGACTTTGAATATTTAAGAGAGTATTGTCCAACATTGAACGAACATAGATTTCACTCTATGGTGAGTGATCAAGCCACTATATGATAGAGTTTCAGCTCTCTCTAAATAATATCATGTAGTTTCTATTTCCCTGGACATATTTTACATCCATCCAAGACTATGATTTTCTGTGTTGCCGTTGACCCTGCCACAGTGATTTCTCCTATAGCCTCCATATGACAAACCACATCTCCATATCATGAGTGTCAGGGAAATCGGTATCAACTAATTCCCCTCTCAGGAGCAGAGTTGAAAGTTCTTAGCTGTGTCTGTCTGTTTGTGGCCAAGCCTATGTGGTATTGTCCTTCAGTTTGTTCCTTATGTCTTGAAGCAGAAGCCATCTGAAAACAGCAGAGAGAAACTTTTCTTCTTAAACCAGAAGTTACAATAAGGGCTCTTTGCACAGGTGTGTCACAAACCAACATCTTGCCTGGCAGCTCTAAATCCACCTCCTGTTGAATGCCTGGAACCTGGAGTTGGATCCTAAGATTACTTGAGCAGCAGGTACAATGTAGGCTGTTGTCTATGGAGGGGGTTGTGAGACCCTGCTAGGAGGAAGGAACTTTTCTTCCAAGTTCTTTCTCACAGGGACCATCTCTGATCATGTTCTCAGGTTGTCCCCAGAGAATGTCCACTCCTGTAGTTACAAGAGCCACAACCTGAGTAACTGTAGTCTTGGCACTTTGTCCCTATAGGCCAGTTCCATTCAGCCTGCCAAGGAATGCTATTAAAATATGGCAGATAGCTTCTGTGTGCCAGCTGTCTGCTGGATATGTCTTACCAGCCAACTTCTTATTTTTAAAGTTCTGGCATTCTTTTCACTAGAGTAACTGTGTAGTGGTATGTGCCCATCAGGGGAGCTTCATTCAGAATGATTTCATTGCCCTGGGCATCTCTGCTTTCTTTCCCACCCTGTACCCACTGGAGATCATAGGTCTTTTAATGACTGTGTAGTTTTTCCCTGAGGTCTTCTCACACCTGATGTGCTCATTTCCTTTGAGGGTTGATTCATACTCCATTACATCATTTCCCACAAAAATCTGGGTGAAGACTACCTACATCATGAAAGATAATCTACCCTTGCAAATGTTAATGACAGGTAAAAATACTTGTACGATAGTATGCAAGTTTCCGTTTGACAAGACTTCTGGGTGTATTGACACAGACAGCTCAACACACAGAAGGAGTGAGTCATCACAGACAGTGTCTTGTGCCTTGTGGCCTAAGGGACAGCACCGGGTGACTGGAAGGTGTCTTACTGAAGGACGGGTTCCTGGCTGCATCATGAAGGGTATTTCCAAGAAAGCTGCTGTCATGTGATACATGAAAAAAAGGCAGCATGAGATGCGATCAGGCAGGCAGAATAGAGAGGCTTCTCTCACCCATGTCGTCTCATGGGACCACAGTTATCTTATTAGTCTTGTGTCTTATTGAGTCCCCGTTCTCAGCTCTTGAACTGACACTTGGGAAGATGTGTGTCACGACAAAGCCATCCAGAGGCTAGTTAAGCTGATAAGGAGGTTTAATAAAGAATATTTGATTGCAAATTGAGGAAATGTCAACATGAACTGCAGTCTGAAGAGAAAACTGGGTGGTTTAACATTAAAATGAAGGAAATAGACCAGGTGAGGGCAGCAGAGGAAGGGACAATGAAGGTGGCAACTGTCCTAGTTAGGTGTTCATCCTCCCAGATACTGGGAGACAGAGGTCCTGTCATTCCTGATGATCTTATTCCCACTGCATGAGCTTTAGGTGCTTTGGAAGGGGACCCTAGGTTAGTAAGTGACTCATGCTTCACCTGTCTTAAGGGACAGCATAAGGATTTACCGCCCCAAACCCATCTTAGAAAACGTGCTGAAAAGGAAGTTCAGGATGGTCTGAACATCATAGCCTGGAAGAGAGTCAGTTCAGTGCTGGCTTCAGCAGCCCAGGTACTAAGGAGTAAATTGAGTGGAAAGCCTCCGGTTTTCAAGACAGTGACTGTAAAAGTTCATCCTTGAAATGTGGCCTGCAGATCGCAGACGCCATGCTAATATTCCATTCATCCTGTGCGGAGGGGAGAGGAGATGGGGTCATTTGTGAGAGAGTGAGGGCTGCATAGGCCAGGGTTGAGGTCCAGCCGACAAAGTAGCTCATAGAAGAGATCTGTTATCAGAAAAATTTTGGAAGGAATAGAATCTTTTATCTTATAGATAAATGATTGTTTTATCTTATAGATAATGCATATGTACAGTTTGTATTTTACTCTGTCTTAAGAATACTGGTAACTTCAGCTCAATTATCTCTGTATACGCTCATCTATTTAGACCTTATGCTTCTACTTGGCAGTTCTTTCAATAGGCCTCCAGTTGAATCTAGTCTCATCACCTTCAACTTCTTCAGCTCTAGCTTCATGATGCAGCTTAACTGCGCACTCTGGTACCCAAGTAGATCACTCATCATTCTCTGGAAAATCACAAGCATATCCTCTACCCCAGATTAGCTTTTTAAACCTCATTAAATTATATTTCTGTTGCTGTATTTTTATCTTTTACAAAACTTAAAATATTTAGCGACATATATTGACTAGTGAAGTGGATGGGATTGAGAATCTCTTTCACTTTTGTAATTGAATTTTGATCTCATGGTGAAAAACTTGTATCCTCTATTTTAGACGATGAAGCCATCAAAGAGCCTCCCTTAATCTAATATGACCCATCTGTGAAAACAGACAAATTAATTTAACTTATCTGAAAGATAATGACAATTGATAACACCAGAGAAGTTGCCCAAACACTATATGGAGCCAGTTAATGTTACCAAAGAAAGTCTGAATATCATTTTGGATTGATCTGAACAGTTTGGGGCACAATACACCTTTGTTGGATAAGTTGACCCGAATAGGAAGGAAGATATAGCTTGTACCCTTTGGAGGCCACCCTTAGGCCTGCCAACGTTTATATGGGATGTTAAAATCAAGCACCTGTTTAAACCCTACTGTTCTTATGTTGGACTACAAACCACTTAATATGCTTGTAAAACATCAAATCTTTTCTATATTAATTTAATTTAGGACTGTAAAACAAGCAGCCAACCTTATTAGGAATTCCTTAAACAAGAAGTTTAAGGAATCTTTTGAAATATCCCCATTATTGTAAATCGTAGGAAACATGAATTTTTTAAACAGCCCTTTAAATTAATCACTTAAAAGGAAAATATAGAATCTTTTTGTTTAGTGTCAGTTGTAAAGAAGAGAGAGAACTGCTCTATTTCTTGCCTTTCTGTGAGGCTCTACTTGTGGCAGAGTGGTCCTCCGTGTCCCTTCAGGTCAGCAACCTAGCACCTTTGTTCCTAAAGCCCTGTAGCTAGCAAGAGTCTCTCCACACTCTGATCTGAAAAGCCCTTTAAAATGTTTTTTCCTTTTAAATAATTGATTCATATTTTAACCCAGTATATCTTCTTTATTTATAATTTTTAAAATTTTTCTCAAAGAAAAAATGAAAAATTGTGCAATATGAGAGGCCGAAGTGAAGTGAACCGTGTTTTGAGTAGACTGAACTATAACCAGCATTGATGACACCATGCAAAACCTGGAGACCTCTTTGTACCAGGGCTCTGGTTCTCAATGCAGCTTTTTGGTCATCACCTTAGAGCTTGGTGAGCTGCTATCAGCAGCCAGACTGTCTTGGTAGCAGGAATGGGCTCCTCAGCGACACTCCCCCTTTCCAAGTGACATGGGGCTATTGCCCCGTAATCATGGTCACTGTATGCAGCCCCTGGAGGAACCAGCTGTCATTTTGTGCCGATTGCTGGAAGTCCTGGTTTTGCCCAGATTTCAAGTGCAGGCACTGTTCTGAGGCGAGTGAAATCTCGATGTTAACAGCACACATAGTGAATACCAAGCCCATGAAGCACCACAGTCATGACCTCCCACTTAGTCCAGGTTCTGGGACTGTAGTTGATGGCATGTACCAACCACTGTGGCTGGACCGAGCACATGGATCTTCAGGCAGCAGGGAAATCCCAGCTGGGTTTACTTATGATCAGAGCATGGGGCTCTCCCTGAGCCTGGCTTGTACCCCTTACCCTTTTGGTGAACCAAGAAAATAATGAACATTTTTATATATGTCTATAAACATCTGTGGTTCTCGAGAGTCTGTTTGTCTTTTATTTATTTATTTATTTATTTATCTATTTATTGTATTTTAGGCAAGGGTCTGCAGGGTGTTCAGGGTCTCACTACTAGATCAGACTCATAGTGATCTGCCTGTTTACAGCCTCCCAAGAGCGCGGATTACAAGTGTGTGCCACCACACCCAGTCTCAAATGCTGTCTCAGAGCACCCCAGGAGCAGAGCTAGCATAGCAGGCCCTGGGACTGAACCCTGGGCCCCTGTACCTGCTTGCAGGTACTTTAATCCACTGAGCTATTTGGCCGGCCCTTGTCCCAATTTTAATCCAATATGACTTTCTCCTTTTTGGCTTCTCTCAATCCTTTCTCTCTTTAAGCTCGTTTATCTCTCTGGCTCTGGAGAACCCATTTCTGGCCCTCATGAGCCTCCATCCCCAGCTTTACACCTGCTGCTGGAATGTCATCGCACACCTGTGCCGAATACAGGCTCTCGTCAGTTCACTTGCCTCACCTGTTGTGTGCACGTTGGAAGCGCTCCTGCTGCCCATGTAGCTTACCAGAAGTCACCATTGTGGGCACCAAAATATGGGACTCCTCGGTCTCTCAGTGTACCTCAACAATTATCCTTTTGTTCATAATACATTTTGGGACATTGAAACACATGATTTCTCCAGAGTTACTAGCTGGTCTAAGTGATACCAAAATGAGTTTACTAATAGCTAGTTAAAAATTAAGCTAATTTAAAAAAGTTCCTTAGACTGGGGAGAGATTACTGGTTCCAATTAGTGAATAGAGAAGTGGTGAACCTTTGTTCATTAATAATGAGCCTCCATTAATCTCCATAATCTCTTGGGAGACACCCCTAATAATTGGGTTAGAAATATTAGAAAACATAAATTTTTTCAAGAAAAATTTATAGTAGGGTTTTCTCAAAAAAATTCTCTTGACACAAAACTAAATTAAGAAATGAAGGTTTTCACATGTGTATGGCAATTCATTATCGTTAGTCTCATAGCATATTGAATGTTTTTATGATTCTGGAGGTGTAGTATTTCTAAAATGTTAAAACAATGATTTATTATTGTGACAAGAATTTCTTTCAGAATCAGACCTCTGTCTTTAACAAAAACCTTATGGTGTGTATCCCACTAGAGGTCCACTAATTAGGTGAAAGCTTCTCATGCATTAGAGACGATTGATTGAAAGGGTTATGTCAAAATGAAGACTAAGTATGTCACAAAATTTCATCAGACACAGCAGTGAGGTTCGTCCTCCAGTGTGCAGTGCTGGCCCTGCCCCAGCGGTGCAGAGACAGGGACTGAAACTGGGCATGGCGGCACGCGCCTGTAATCCCAGCTCTTGGGAGGGTGAAAACAGGAGGCTTACTATGAGTCCGATCTGCAT
>NDGN011543183.1:0-18217 GCA_002564285.1 Tympanoctomys barrerae
TGACATTACAGACCTCCACACAGGTAGCCTCTGACAGTACACACCTCCACACAGGTAGCCTCTGACAGTACAGACCTCCACACAGGTAGCCTCTGACAGTACAGTTGATAAGGACCACTTCCTTCCGTGCATGTATGGTGTCCCACACGTGTGCTCATGCCTTCCACATGGTTTTATCTTCAAACCCCTTAATACAGATGCTGCTCCTCCTCCCATAAGCTGATTCGGTCGCAATAAGCCCACTGTAAACTGAAATACCACCAGTGGGAAGCACGCGTGACCCCGTAAGCGACCAAACAAGCCAGCAACACCGTGGGCCGGGCACGGGTGCTCAGCTCCCTCCTGACAGCACAGCTGCCTGCAGCTGCGGCTCTGGTGCTGCCCAGCTCCATGAACTATGACTGCACCACATGGGGCCAGCCTAGGGAGAGAGGAGAAGGTCAAATCCAAAGGCCTGCCGAAGGCAGAGAATCGCACAATCACAAGGTCAACTACTCTGACTCCAACTCCTGGAAATGGGAGCCCATCTATCCTTCCAAGGCAGGTACTATGAGCTGTCAATCTGTGGCACACCACAGATGCCTTCAGTATGGATGGTGGGTGCCTGCCTGTGGAACCTTTTTCTTTTTATGTCCCCCTTTCCTCCTCCCTGCCCTCTGTCCATCTTACTCCACTTCCTAAATACGTGCTGAAGATCCATCTTCCTGCTTCCTATTAGCTTTAGTTTTGCCATCTGACTTATTTGTACTTCCACATATAAGAGAAACCCCTGAATGTTAAAGCTTGTGTGTCTGACTTTTCACGTGCCGCGGTCTCAGGCGTGCCCACCTTCCTACAGATGGCTGACATTTATCCTTCTTTATGGAGAAGTAGTGCCCCGGTGTGCACAGATACAGTTTTAAAATCTACTCAGCTATTAGGACAAACAGGTGGTTTCTAAGACGTTGCTACTGTGAGCTGCGTCGCCTAAGCGCGCGCACACGTGGGACTCACGGGTGCCACCTTTCACTCCTGCAGGAAGACGGGGGAGCGGGAACGGCTGGCTTGGCTGGAATTTCTATCTAATGTTTTAGAAGCCCACACTGATTTTCATGGTGGTTATGAGCTTACACTCCTGCCAACAAGGTAGAAGGGTTCCCACTTCGCTCCAGCTTTGCCAGGATTTTGCTAATATTTGGTTTCTTGATGATAACTGTTCTTTCCAGAGTAAGATGGAATCTTGGTGTTGTTTCAATTTGCATTTCTCTAATGTCAAATTCCATATTTACTGTGTCTATTCATTTCAGCAGCTCATTTTTTGGTCCTTTTTATTTTGGTTGGTCTTTTTTTGAGTTTTTCTATATTCTAGATGCTAATCCTGTTAGAGGTGTAGTTGGTAATTTTTTTTTCTATTCTGTAGGCTGTCTCTTTACTCTGTCGATTATTTCCTTTAAAGGCTTTATTTTATTATTTTTTTAATTTGAGGCTTTTATTGGTAAATAGATGCAACTAGAGACCACACTCTTAAATGAAATCAGACCCAGATGTGCAACATACCATCTCCCTCATGTAAGAACCGTAAAGCATCTTTGTAGATTTTAAAGTTGATATAATTCCATTTGTTCATTTTGATCTAATTTCTTAGGCAACTGTTCTGTTCAGAAAGTCCTTGACTATCCCTGTCTTCAAATTTTACCTACGCTGCCTTCCAGAGGGTGTATTTCTGTTTGAATACTGAGCTCTGAACAGCACTCTGGTTTTACTTCCGGGCCAGTGGGAGGCCCTGCTCTAGCCAGCTTGCCAGCGCCGTCTGCTAAGAGGCCGTCTTTCCTCTGGCGTGAGTTTTGGGGCCTGGTCAAGGACCAGGTGGCGGAGTGCGCCGGGCTGTTTCCACCCTCTACTTCGTTCACTGGTTCACGCGTCTGCTTTGTGCTAGTGGCAGGGTTCACGCGTCTGCTTTGTGCTAGTGGCAGGGTTTCCTATTAAAGCACTTAGCTGTGTGGTGTGGCCTGAAGCCCTGCTCCAGAGACGAGGAAGCGGGTATCAAAAGGCGTGATGAGGGCTGGCTCAGCCCCGCCCACAGTGGGCACTGGGATGCTCTGGCTAGCTGTCTACGTCACAGCTGCCCCAGCTCCTAAAAATATTTGGGTGATGCAAGTAATGAATGTTTAAAAGTTTTATGTTTAAATTACACAGCTCAGGGAATCACACTAATTATATTTCAGCACCTAAAATGTACTCTTTTGGCCATTCACTGCATTTCTACAGAAGGTGAAGGAGGAAAACCAGTCTTTTAGACTTTAAAAAAGTCGCATAATCACTCTTTGCTCACAGCCTTAATGCATAAGCAAAGGAGGTAAGATGCGCATAAACTTAGTTCCACTGTCTATGCTCTTGTCTATGCTCTTACTTGCAGATTTGCTGAAGTTGGCTGAACTTGAAGGACAATAATGAAAGACAGTTAAAGAGCAGGATAGAGCCGGGGAGATGGCTCAGTAGAATAAGCGCTTGCCTGGCAAGCACAAGGGCCTGAGTAATGCCCAGTTCCACAAAAAAAAAAAAAAAAAGAAGAAGATAAAGAGCAGGATGGCAACCTTGGGCTGGTTTCGTCCAAATGCACAGAGTATTTGGAAAGCAACAGTCACATGTTCTTTGTTTCTATTTTTATTAAAGTCCTCGGCCTGGCACATAGTAGGCATTTGATAAAATATTCAATGGATACCAAAATGGTAGATAGTCTGTAGAGTACTAATATCCCTCTTTATGTTGTAAAGGACCAGTGAAGATGTCAGACAAAGCCCTTGAGAAATATATGGAGATTAAATGGTACTGTACTGAATAATCAATCAATGGATCAGAAGAAATCAGAGAAGAAATAAAGTTGCTAGGATCAAATGACTACATAAACATAACATCAAAACCTATGGGGCAAGGGGCCAGGGAGATGGCTCAGTGGAATAAGCGCTTCTGTGGCAAGTGTAAGGGCCTGGCTTCAATCCCCGGTTCTTCAAAAAACAAACAAACAAACAAACAAACTATGGGACAGAGTAATAACAGTCCCAGGAGAGAAGGTCGCAGTTGTGCATACACATTGGTGTAGAGTGACACCAATGACCGAATGCAGCTCATGGTCTTAGAAAAGACAAGAATAATCCAATCTGGAACTAGCACATGAAAAGCAATTATAAAATCCTAATGAAAATTAATGATCTTGTGACTAGAAGACCAACAAAGGATCAATGAAACAGAGTTGGATCTCTGTAGAAAGCCGGAGAGGGGACCAAAGGGCCCAAGGCTCCCCCAACAACGGAGCTTCCACGTGTCACCAAAATACATTAATAAAAAAATTAAAAACCATTTTAAACTAATGTTTATAAATTTGTAGCAACACTCAAAATACAGCCTTCTGATTGGAGATTACGGTGTGAAAGCTCATAAGCACACACAAACCATTCAGAGCTTAATGAGCACAGTAGTGCTGCAGTGCGCTTATTAGAACACAACTAAGGTGCAAGGGGACGCTAACTGCAGGCAGAGCTGGGCTGCACAGCCGGGAGGCTCACTAAGAACACCAGATACAACTGGCCCCCCTTTACCATGCAGCACCGAGAATCATGCTCTCTCTCTCGAAGAGGTTTTGGCAAACCAGTTGTTGGAACAACTGGCTCTGTGCTTTGAGTGTACTCTGGAAAGACAGTTTCTTTTTTATCTTTTGCATTTCTTAAGGATTCAGACTGAACTGTGAGATAAATAATAACCTTCAAAATAAGACCTGTAAGATGATAGACACCTATTTTTGCAGCACGTTATTTTAATCTCTTAACACTTAACACGTCTTACATAAAATTATTTTCAAGCCCAAAATGGGACAAGGAAACGCTTCTCCACAATTTGCACTTGAAATGTTATTTTTGGCCCAAGTGACAGGGAGCTGAAGAGTAACTAGTAAGTTCGCTCCACCTCGCACAGGCCGCTTTCAGCCTGCCTGTGAGCTTTGGGAGTGGAAGCAGCGGGCAGCAAGGTGGCCCGCGTGCTCTGTGTGGCGGGTAGTCGAGTGTAGAACTGCCAGAGTCAGAAGACACGGAATTCGAGGCCCGCGATGGGGTCCAAGTTCTCGGCCTCCCTCCCCTCCTCCAGCCTCTCCTGCCACCGAGATGCCCGCCTGCTTCTCTGCTCCACTCCTCCCAGGCATCTCCTGCCCTCTGAGCGTCTTCCGAGCTGAGGAAAGTCACCTGCCCGCTGGCACGTCCTTCTGCCTCCTGACCAGGAACTCCCCTTACGGGCCCTTGGCCCAGGAGGTGGTCAGGACCCTCCTCGCCAGCAAGGGACACTGAGGCCAAGTGCCGCACCGCTGGTGCTGGTGGAGAACAGCGCGTGGACTTCCTGGCAGGAGCTCTGTCTGACAAAAATGCTTTTCAGGATGAGTCGTGGCCTCCAGTTAGGCGAGAGCCTAAAGCCCTCCTGAAAGGCACGAGCAGGGTGGCTCTGCTTGCTCCTCCTCTGCAATCTCTGCTGCCAGAGGGAGGAAGGGGGAAAGAAAAAGAAAAAGGAGCACGCTCACTTCCGTGGCTCCCTATGGACGCTCGTCCTGTAAGACCTACGTTAAGAGTAATCTAATAAATATTTACAATAAAATAACTATAGGCGTGACTAGCAGGACAACCCAGTCTTTCACTGGAGCCCCAAGCGCTGCCTTTGACATACAGGAAAGCAGAGCCCACCTTTCATATTTTCCCCCGCGTTTTTATCTTGAAAGGATACTACCTGCCTGTCTAGAGCTACAAAAATTTTAATCTTCTCATTCCTATTTCCTAACGAAAAATGAATTCCCGAAGTGCAATGTGAAGCTGGCTTAAAAAAAAAAAAAGCCTCACTCTGGCATTATTGCTGTTCTTTAATGAGAATTGGAATTTTCTGTTTTATTTTAACAAAGTGAGAATCACTTTGCTTAAGGTGAAAAGTCACTGCCCAGTGCCTCGGGAGCTCTCAGGGCTTTGGTTCTGGGTCCCCTCACCTTAGTCCAGTGATGGCAAACCCACACGTTTCACAGCTGTCTGCTCTCCCTGAGAGCTCTGGAAGGCCTATGAAGAGAGCTGCCCGGCGGCGAGCACGGGCGCTTCCACCCGGCAGACCACGCACACGCTGCGTAGCGCCTTCTGAGCAGCCCGCCCTGCTTGTGGTGCTGGGGACCAGGAAACTGACGGGAAGCGGAGGCCCGGAGCCCCGCAGGGCCGCTGCAGCTGCTGAGGGGCAGGGCTTGTTTCAGCCACAGCCACACATCTGCACTGACGCTGCTCTGTGCAGCACGGGGACATCTGGGGCAGCCAGGCTACAGGGAGGGAAGAGCGGCCGGCTCCGCCGTGTGGTGGCGTAGGGCTGCAACCCCAGCACTCTGGAAGCCGAGGCAGCGCAACAGCAGCCTTCAGCCCGGCCCTGGCAACCCGGAGACCTGAGGAGATCCTGCAGGTTGGATGTAGCTGTCAACAGTGAAAGGTCCTGGATTCAGTCAAAGCATCCTGTGGCCTACTCCATACCCTGGCCTGAAAATAAAGGCCGTGTCAGCACTGAATACAGCGGGCACCCTTGTCCCATCCCCCATTCCTGAGACAGTTGGCTTCCTCCACAGGCCCCCCCAACACACACACACACACACACACACACACACACAGAGTGAAGGGCCTGTGACCCTCCACAGGCAAAGGCAAGCTCTGGCTGCACCTGCCTTGCCTGGCGATAGAGAGCGAAGGCAGTAAGAATTGGGACAACATCCTAAAAACCTGGTGAGCCACCAGTCGTAAAGTATAAAAATAAGCCCCACAAATCCAGTATGAAGCAGTGACCCTGACAGCTCTTTGTTTACTGAGATTTTCCTAGGGGCTCTCAAAATGTCAGGGAACCTTCCTTGGTGGAAAATAAAGATTATAGTATCTTGATACGCAAATCAAAATATCTTCCGAGCAAAAGAAAGTAACAATGTAGTTATGACCCCAATTAGAAAAAAATTAAACTATCTTTATGAAACCTGAACCTATCCCTTGGTGGGTGTCCAGAAGGGCAGACGGGAAGGCCACCAGGGAGGGCTACTCAGCACGATGACCATGTCTCCTGCGCTTTCAGGAGAATGGCCTCAAAGGGGCACGCTTGTTCAAGCTCATGTAGGCAGGAAAAAACCAGTTGTGAATCTGTTCACATACAGTATGTTACCGAGTACCAGGCAAAGAACAAAATGAACAATATACGAACCTCACATGTGTGACAATAAATAAATTTGTAGCATAATAAGCGTTGACACTGAATGGAAAAGGGTAGCAAGGATTTGCTGAAGTGGAATCGCTACTGACTCCCATACGAAGACTTGGGGGGCTGCTGGGGGTCGGCGGGAGGCTGGGGAGCAGCCCCGAGAAGGTGCTTATTTCAGGACAGCAGAAACGATGCATGGGGAGTAACTCATTCTTAAGAAAAATGTATATGATGTAGGAGAGAATTTATATCACGGCACTGAGAACAGGTGAAAAAAAACCCAAAAAACCTTTTAATACTGGAGAAAATGATGGCGGACACACATGGAAGGGCTGCTACCCGACCCCTCCGCGCCGTGTCACTTGCCTCACCCCAGGAAGTGGAGTGCACAGTGAGCGCAAAAGTGTCCGTGGCTGCACTCGGAGGAAAACTGCAGGCTGCATCCACATGGGGAGGGCTAACGAGGCTTGCAGAGGGGGTCTGGGCCAGACACAGGACCTCCTGCCTCTCCACCATCTCCTACCACGTGACCCTGATCACTACCCGAACTCCACGGAAGGACGCTGGGACGCATCTTACCACAAGGGCAATGCAGGGTAGCTGTTTTTCTTTATGATGAACTGGACAAAACACCACTGGATGGAGAGCAGGACTGTGGAGACCATCTGCAGATTAATGTAATAAGAATTCTGGAATAAAGCTATTCCCAACTGGAACTGATGGCTTTGTGAAGAAGCCTTCCATTCTAGAAGGCATTTCCACGAAGGCGGGTAGTTCGGTAGCTTTCCTGTCTGTCCAGGAAACCTTGGAGGGGCCGAGTGGGTAGGAAGACAGAGCAGGGGTCAGGTCCTTCCCGATGAGGCCCTGCCCACCGCCTCCACTGAATTTACTATTTTCACAGCAAGAAGAAAGAAACTCAAAGACAGAGGAAACCATGAAGGTGGAGGAAACTGAAGGCAGAGGAAAGTGTAAAGTGTAGAAAGTGAGTGCGAGGAGAACCATCACAATGCAACTCACTAAGGAAGCCATCAGCGGTGTGCCTCTGGTGATTCAGTGAGGCACAAGGCGGCCAGGCGCAACAGATGGGAGGTGAGGCCCAGGAGTAGCCTTGGGGTGTCCTGCTTTGGCATCCTCTTGGCTGCACAGTCCCACAAGGTGCCAGGGCTGATGCTGCTGCCCAACAGAGGCGCCTGGCGCACAGCCTGGGCACTGCACTGTGGCACAGGGATGTAACATTACCCAGCCTTAGCTTCCAGGCCGGCCCACCATTCTGGGACTCAGGGACGACCTCCGGGAGCGGAGGCAGCGGCTGACACCGGAGGTCAGAGGCGGGATCTAAGGTCACCAAGCGCTAGCTGGGTCCTCTGCGACCAACTGGCCAGAAATCCAGTGTTGTGTGTGCGCCTGCAGCAGAGACAGCGCTTGGCCAACTGGCCAGGAAACATTCCCCCAGCGCCTGCAGGCCAGGCTTGCGTCACTTCCAGTGAGGATGTGCAAGGCTGGCTCAGCACTGAGATGCCACCAGAGACCACAGGGAATGCCGCCTGTCTTCAGGTGTGCTCTGTACAGATTCCCTGCATCAATTTAGAGGCATCGAACTCTTGCGTGACATTCTTCTTGTTCACTGACTACTAGAGTATTGAGCTTTTCTTGTTCGTGTAACAGCCCTAAACATATATGGAGGCTTCTGTGCAGAATCCACTTTACTTACTCAAGAATTCTGCATCACTCCAAGTGTTAGTTTTAAAACACAAGAAGGGGAGTCTTCCTGTGCTTACGAGTACATCTAGAAAAGCGTTTCAGTAACTGACACAAATAATCTCTGAAGACTCAATTACTCCCTTTACCAAGCCAGTTGATGATCAAAATGAAATCTGTCCTAGGAAAACAGCGCAAAAAGGACGCATAATAAAGTCATCGTCCAACTCTGAAAGTACTGTGGTAGTCCATTTCTGGTCTTTAAATAAAGTACTATTCAACATTCAACTTCTCATTCTTCAACGCCAGCCTTCGCCAGCCTTCGCAAGCCTTATGATAAACAGCACAAAGTGACCTACTTTGGCTAACACCTAAGAAAAGTGATGTGTCATTCCAAAAATCTATTCCTCCTGCTTGTAGGGCAAAAGACAAGTATTTTTATGGTTATCTTTCTCTGACAGATAGGAAAGGTTCTTTTAATAAAAATTCTCAAAAAAGTTCATTTTTTGGTGAACTTATAAAATTTTTCCTTATGGCTCTATCATTTAATATAAACTCCGAGCAGCTTTTAAGCGAAAACTGAAATCTTCCACTAGACTGGGATTTCTCAAGAGTGCCTTGCAGTGCACCCGACTACAAAGGACTACAGGGATCTCTTAAAAAGGAGCTTTCTCTGGCAGGGCTTTCAGCGTGGAGCCAAGGACATCAAGCCCCCTCCGGGATTAGGCGGGGGCGGGCAGCGCTGAGTGCAGAGCAGGCGCTGGCCTTGTACTGGCCACACCTGAATTCTGTTCTCCACCTTGTAGCTCCGTGAGGCTGAACAAGGAAACTCCCTGTGTTTCCCTTTCCTCTCTGGTGTAAGGAGATCAACTGCTCCATCGTGAGGTCACTGTGAAGGTTACAGGACCCAGAGGCTAGAAGATACATGGCACAGAGCACTCTACACTGAAGGTATGCCTGGAAATTTTCCAACAAAAATGTTTATATATATATATATATTTTTTAAATGCATTTTTAGTATGGGGTCTACAGGGTCTCACTACATAGATTGGACTCCTAGGGATCCTCCTGTTTTCAGCCTCCCAAGTGCTGAGATTAAAGGCATGCACCACCACACCCAGTCTCAATTGCTGACTCAGTGTGCCCGGGGGCAGGGCTGGCATGGCACGCTGGGATTGAACTGCAGTCCCTGAGTCTACCTAAGCAGGTGCTTTAGTCCACTGAGCTATCTAGCCAGCCCAAAGATGTTATATTTAATTGAAAGAACTGAAAGTACATGCTATTCTGAGAAGACTATTCTCTTGATCAATCCATCATTTGCAGAAACATGGAAATTCCAGATTTGCTTATGAAAATGAAATGCATAAAATGAAAATCTGTTGTCTACAAAAAATCTTTCTGGGATTAAGAGAGGCATTCATTTATTAATACAAGACATATTTTACATCTTTACTAGGTTAGGTGTTCCAGGCCATAAATATAACTATTTGTTTTCTTTTTTAATCAGTGTTTTGTAGCTTTTAGTATGCCTTACACGTTTTGCTACATATACAATAAATGCCTGACTTATGAACATCTGAATTGAGAACTTTTCCAGGTGTACTGTACTAGATTCACTTTGTTGAAAGAGTCTGACTTATAAATAATTCTCCCAGAATGGGCCTTGTTGGAAAGTCAGGGATTTACTACAGCACTGAGCTGGTCACTTTCTGGGAACCCCGTCCATGTGCCCTACTGCAGGAGACTCCAACGATGGTGTGCGCCCAGCCTTGGGCTGAATCTCTGAAACACTGTGCCTAAGTGTGCCTAAATAAGCCTTCCTTTCACGGAGCCGCTGTGCCCGAGGACCTGTCACACGACGCCAAGCGCACCATCACATACTCTAAACAGAACAAATCAGGCTTCAGGGATTTCTTACTCCAAATTGAAGTGCTTTATTTAAGAGTTGCTTTAGTAGGATATTACAAGAAAAGATTTAGGGCAGAACTGACATCTTATCCTAAAAATCCTAAAAGGAATTCCGAAGTTTTCTTCCTACATTCCCTGGTACTTCTGTATTAGAAGAGGAGGAACCAGATCACACTGGAAATCTTCTGAACTTCCTTGTTCGTTCTGTTTCTAACTAGTCATTTTATTAGAGATATGAATGGAGTGAAGACATCTTAAGAATGACAACTGCTCTCAAGTTCCCTCTACATGTGAACATCTCTTCTCATACAGGGACACAAACCTGCACGCTGTCTTGTCACAAGTAGGGCGAGCTGGAGATGTTCCTTCCCGCCTCACCTCCCCCACCAGCATCAAGGGGGTGAGGACTTCAGGACTACAGTCAAAGGCAGCGGCAATGTTGGTGGATGATGCACCGTGGGCAGCGTAACATGAAATCTCAACTCTATTTAAATGTCCTGGTTTTGCGAGTGAAGTGCTTTTAGTAGGTGCTGCAACCCCAGAAGGGTACTTTAGGTCTCCTCTTAGCCTCGGCCCACCGTGCTTGGCCCCAAGGAAATGGGTGGCTTCACACGTTCGCAGTCCCAAGGAGTTGTAAGAGCTCTTTCCTGGCTGGGTGTCCCAAAGAATCCCGAGGCATGGTTCTGCCCGCGTGGCCTCCACTTGAGAGGACAGAGGCCCGCCCTTGTTACTCATCCCCGTGAACAATGCGCCGCGGCTGGGGACCCAGATCTTCTCTTCTATCAGGTTGGCACGACTGCTACGGCACCAAAGACCGCCCCTCAGAAAAGACGCTGAGATAGATTCCAGGGAGGCGAGGTAGATTCGCAGGGATACAAGACAGGACAAAATCAGGAAGACCTTTTTTCTACAAATAGAGTTTAGCCTCTTTATTTCTTAAGAAGAAAGAAAACACATTTTCTATATAAACAGAAGAAAGTTGAACCCCTGTCACAAATACTCTTAATTAACTCAGAACAGCTTTCATTCTGCCTTGTGAAGGAAATCTGCATAGCGAGAAACTGTCTCAGAATCCACGATCAGGACAGCTGCGGAAACAGCGCTGGCAGAGCCCACAACGCCTCCTCGGGGACTATTTATAGAGCTGAAGCCACAATTAACTGAGTGACTTTTAATTACTATCAGCGCTGAAAACGTTTACCACACCATATTCGCACACAGAACCCGATGCTCGCTGGACAGCGGCTTCTGAAGCCTAAGGCGTCGCGCCCAAGCGTCAGCTGTGGGGCTGTGGGGCTTCTGTCAGATTGGCATGACTGAGAAGTCACCAGAGGCCGCCCCTCAGAAAAGACACTGAGATAGATTCCAGGGAGGCGAGGCAGATTCGCGAGGATGCGAAACAAGACAAGACAAAATCAGGAAGACCGTGTCTTACACATATAGTTTAGCCTATGGGGTTGCCAGCATTTGAATAATGTGAACTACGGATTGTTCAAAAGACTTGAATTTAAAAGACTCTAAAATAAGACATAGATGCTATTTTTGGTTCCGTGGTGGCATGATTCCTTTCATTTTTCTCTCTCCATTCTAAAATGAAAACTGCTAAGATGAGACTATACTAATACAAAGGCCAGCGAGAGCAAGAGAGATACCAAGTTGAGGAATGAGTTGCACATAGCCGAACAGGTTGGTGCGGGCGCAGGACGAATGTCCCGGAAGCTCTCAGTGAAAACTGAGTGTATCTGCCTGGCAGGACCCCTCAGCAGCGCAGGTCCTAGCAGGCGGGTTCAGAGTGCAGGGTGAGCAACACCCCTGACAGTGCGGAGGCCTGAGGCACTACACGCAGCCGCAGGGGCCTGTGGGCCACCCCAGCACAGCACACAGGCTGAGGCCCACACTACCGCACTGGCAGCTCCGGGGTCCCAGGGACAGCAGGAGACTGCAGGGAGCCGCACACGGTGCCGGGCAGGACCTTTAGCTGCTTTTCTAGTGAGCTCGCACCAGATAAAAAATGGGACCAGGCAGGACCCCTGGACACTTGCCAAAAAGGAATTTTTGTCCCTCTGAAGTCGAGCAGGTACGGGAAGGGGCATTTTTTTCCGGGGGGGGGGTCATCTACGGAAGTCAGCATTTCAATCTGGGGAAAGTCTGGGAGCACAGGATCCTGCGCAGCCAGCATGGGCTGTGGCAGCTCCCACCTTGGCATTTGGGATCCCAATCAGCTTTCAGGAACTCCCTTTCAAGTGTTAATGGGCTGCTGAGCTTCTGACATGAAAAGCCAGGGGCCTCCACAATCACACAGAAGAAGGCGGACCTGCAGGAAAACCAGAGGGTCAAAGCATATCTGAAGAGAACTTCAAAAGACTCAGAAAACTGTCAAGAGAAGTGTGTGAAGCTATTGCAGCCCTAAAATAAAAATCAAATGCTCTCTAAAAAAGCCAAAAAATAAACTTTAGAAATTAAATATATACTTGAAGCAAAAAACTCCACCAAACAGTCGAAGAAAAATGAAGGAAGTCTCCCAGAAAGTAGAACGAGAAGGTCAGAATACAAGCAAGCAGCCAGGTGGGGGGGCCCGACACGCAGGCCCTGCGCTCGGGAGCGTACAGCGGCGTCGCAGGGCTGAGAGCAGCCCAGGCCGCGCGGCGAGTTGGCGCGACCCTGCCCAAAAGATGCAAGAACGCGAAGTACATGACGATAAAACATAAGGGTCACCTAACATATTCAATACTCAAGAGACAAAAATTCCAGGCATTTCTGGTGAGACAGCAAAGAATATTAAAAGGGAAAAATTACTTATGTAATAGTAAAATGTCAGAAAGACCCAGATGCCTAAATCTGAATTATCAGTCTGAAAAATAAACAGAAAAATCCACAGTAAGACAGGTCAAAGTACAATTTCAAAGCGTCAAGATTAAGAGATCTTAACAAAGATCTCCAAGATGTTTTCGGTACGAAAAGAGACATGATACGCTGTGAGATGCTTACTTAAAATGCGCCAGGTGGCAGCGGACACCTATCCCCAGCACTCAGGGAGGTCGCAGGAGTGAGACTCCAGGTTTTACTCTATCTGTGCGACTTAGCAAGCAGCGAGCCTCGGCTCACACAAAAAGCAGGCTGGGTGTCCACCAGCTCCACGGAGTACGGGTGAGTCAGTCACAGACACCGCATTCTGTCTCATTGCTGTTGTCCGGCATGTTTAGTAGGCAATTCAGGGGAAAACCAAAACCCAAGTTCAAATGAGACTATAGGTTTTGTGTAAGGTACAGATTACATTTTGCAGGTTTAAACTTTAACACGATTGTCAGGGCATGCTGGAGTCCGGGAAGTGAACCCTGACCGCCACTCTCACGTGCTCCTCGCTCTCAGGGCCCTCTGAGCTCAGCCCCACAGGAGAGCACATCAAAGGCATTCTTGTGCCGCCGCGTCAGTGGCACAGCTGCGGCTCCCCAGTGTGTGTGCAGGGACAGAGGATATCGGTGTGGCTGGCTCCGTCCTGCCGCCCCGATGGTATCTCCCCAGGCAGCGCTGTCTTGCTCTCTGGTTACAGTGGTGACTTTCCCTGGAAACTGCTCCCTGCCTGATGTCATCCAGGTCAGCTGTCTGTCTCCTGCCCCAGTATGTAAATGAGCTCGAAGGGACAGCCTGCGTCTGTTTTATCACCCCACCTCCGTGATACTGAAACACTGCATTTAAATGACTGCGTGAGGTCACAGGCGGGATTTTCCAGAGGTGGCTGGTTCCAGGACCTGAGGTTCAGTGTGTGATGCTGGGGTTAAGGGTGCCCATGTCGGGTGCCAGAGGCACCGATCCATACAAGTACAGCTTGGACAGATTCTGCCACTCTGCTTGGAGCCAGCCGCCAACTGCGACTTCTACAAAGCGTGAGCTATGACAAACCTGTCCTCCTCCCACTTTGCACATTGGACACTTTGTCTGACCAGTGACAGAAGAAACCGAGACGGTGCCCTAGAAGCAGACTCTCACTGAATACTCCCGAAATCAGCGGTTTCCAGGGTGGCCTGCTTATCGCTAATGTGATACGCCCACCGCACCAGAGTGTCGCCTGGCCAGGAGGGCGGACGCCAGCCCGCCCCGCCCGCGGGAACGGCAGGACTGCTGTCTGTCCTCTGGGTCTTGGGCCTAGCCCACATAGTCATCCTTGTTTCCTCACTTAAAATGCAAGCTGCTTCCTATTACAGCTCTTGGTTAAAAAAATCAAAGCCCGAACAACGCAGGATGGAAGTCCATGCTTGGAGCTCCTCACCCCTGCGGTGGAAAGACGGCCATCCTGGAATGGGACCCGGCACACACTGACGAGCTAACACAAAACTAAACCACAGAAAGATGTTCCTCTGTTCGAAGAGCCAAGGCATAAACTGAGGCGCCCTTCCTGACATCCCTCCTGATAGACCGTGGTTATTGAGTTCTTTATTTCTACACTCCCGTTATTCTTCCCCATCACAAGTCCACAGGATAATTCAGACAAAGCCAGAAGAGGAAGATGAAAAAGGGACATAGAAAGCAGATTTTTCAAAGCAATCTCAGTAAGAAACTACGCCATAGGCAGGGTCTGATCTAATGAAACATTTACATGCTGAGCTAGCTGGCTCTCCTAAACGTCCCGGTCGCATGGCTTTCATCACCGATTTCTTCTACTTAGCAGTCATATGTCCCTGCATTAGGAGTCCTTGGAGTTACTGGGTCAAAGACTCATGCATGTCTAAGATGCACGGATTTTGTTGCTGTTGTCACAGGCCTGCTGCAAAGGCTGGTTGAAAGTACGAAGCTTAACCTGGCTGTGTTGTCCCCACGGTGAGTCATTCGCCCAATCCAAAGGCGTATTTCCTCGACAGCCAAGGCATGATGGTGACAACTGACGTCACTGGTTGCTGAGGGTTTAAGCTGAGATAAAGTGCATGAAGCGCTCCATGCGAAACTGGCACGCTGAGCACAAAGGACCAAGCCGACCGCAGCCAGCCCCCATGGGCCAGGTGGGCAGCGGGGCCACCTGAGGAGGTTGGAGCAGGATGCTGGGAAGAGGAGAGGCGGTCACTGTGGTCTGCACACCTTCCAAAGCGCTTTCAGTAGGAAGACTACAGGGATCTGAAGAGAGGGCAGAGACGTCCGCCAACGAGAAGCTAGCAGCAGCCCGGAACTCCCCTCACTACAGGAAATGCACACATCACCAACCTCCCTCAGGATGGCCTATGGTGCTCACGGCAAGCCTGGGAGAGCGTTCAGTGACAGCGGCCTGAGGCGTGCGCGCCATGGCCCACCACCACTGGTGCACTGCTTCAGCGTTTGCATCCCACATTCACAAATAAAGCCTAACTCCAACAGAACTGTACTCAGAAGTGGGCCTCGCAGGACATGGCTAGACCATGAGGACTCCACCCTCAGAGACACAGCCAGTGTCCTGTGCGGACACAGCTAGATGGTCTTCCCATGAAGAGAGCCATCAACAATGACGGCAGTCTGCCCCTTGTCCTTGGGCTTCTCAAGCTTCAGAGTTATGAGCAATGGATTCCGGTTGTTTATGAATAATTATCCAATCTAAGGCATTTGTTATAGGAGCAGGAACTAGGCATCCCACCCCCGTCCAAAAAGGAAAGAACACAAGAGAGGGGAGAGAAAACTGGACGCGTGGCCACCTTCTGCACTGGTGCCACCGACTTCCAAGCGGTGCCCTTCTGATCTTACTCCAGCACCTGTCAGTGCAGGGTGGGGAAGCACTTAGTGTCGGTCTGCTTTTTGGCTTCTGAGGGACACTATTGTCCCACTGACTCAAAAAAATCATGAATATTAATTCTGAATGCTTAAAGCGATATTTAAAAGCAATATCTACAGGGATGTTAGCCTGAGAGTCCAAAGGCGAGATCCGAGGGCCACAGGCAAACACGGGAGTAGCTCTCTCCATTCACTATTTGGTTAGTTACTTGCTCTGCGATAGCGAAGAGGGACAGTTTTCCCTAGGCGAGAGCAAAGCAACATCTGAAGTTTTATCCATAAAAGGAAGTTTCCAAAAAGTCCCAAAAGAATTCTTGGTTTTTGACCCATAAGTGGTCCGTGAGATTTTTGCACGCGAGGGTGCTACAAAGACCAGCTGAAACGCCGCATGAGCTGAGAGTAGCTCCTCCTTGGTGCAGCCTCTCGGAGGCGTCTCAGCGCACCACTGCCACAGATGAGGTCTGCAGAGGAAGCTTGGGAAGTGACCTCACAGAGACGCCTCGACTCACCCGCCCATACCAGACCTCCTGCAGCTGATCTTCTGATGAGCACCCCAAACTCACGACTGGCCTTCAACTTAAGAAGCCCATCAGCGTCCTCCAGCAAGAGCTGGAGACCTGAGCGCCCAGGGCGTGGCCTCTCAGTGGTCGGTACGTGAGCGAGGTTTGTGAGCCTCTTTTTGTTTGTTTTTAGAACATCAGATACAGGTGTTTTTTTGTTTGTTTTTGTTTTTTAGTGAGCATAAAATAAACCCTTATTATCTGAACAACAGAGGTCCTCAGGATATAATAAAAAATAACATTTGTTTAGAAACAACAAGGTAACAATTACTTCTATTGTGTCAGTGCATTTCAGTTTCTGTACTAGGTGGCAGGACAAAGCCTGCCAGATAGAGGTTTTCTTCACCGGCTCTGCTGCAGTTCTGAACACAGCAGGGACCAAGGGGGATTTACAGCCCAGAAGTAGGACTGGGGCAGTGGGTTCAAAATCACGAGCAGACACATCAGGGGCTGAGTAGAGCACCAGGACTCTTGCAAATGGCAGGGCCAGGTCCGCGGACACCGAGGGGAGGAGCGGCCACCTGATGGCACGAGGGCATCCTGTCCTGAAGGCAAGGCGTTCTCTCTAAGCTAAAGCAGCAAGGCGCTCTCTAGGCTGGGCGCACCAGGCTGAGGCGCTTCTTGGCGCCACAACTTGCCTTGTTCCCTGGAGACAGTGGCATTTGGGGACAGCGTGTGTGCTCACTCACCAACTGTGTGGAAGAAAGGCTGCAGGAGGAGCTGAAACCGAGCAGGCGGCACCAAGAGCCCTGGCAGGGGGAGATGGCGTCATTTCAGTACAGACTGCACAAGCATTTTAAAAACTGAACGCTAATGACATTGATGTAGATAGCATCGATCTTTTCCACATGCAGCCATCTTACTTTAGAATCTGATGATGATCTTTGGAAGCCAAGATATTTCACAGCATCTGCCAATTATTTCTAGATAGGATACTGTTTAAATATTTTTAAACATGCTACCTTATAGTTTCAAATAAATTTTAAATACCTGAACCTATAATCTCTTTTAGCTTTCTCAAAGAAGTGAACAGAGAACCCATGTCTCTTGTTCATCAATTGAATGCAGATTAAATGAGGAAATTACAAAAAATGCCTTCTGCTGATAAAGACATTTACTGCACAAATATCCAGCAGGCAGGACAACACTATGTAACGGTAGAGAAAGAGCACTTTGGTGGTGCCCCAGGTGCAGCAGTGTCACAAAATGCTCTGCAAGCACTGCCACACTAACTCCTGCAATGGCGCTGTGAGGCAGCTTGTCACAGATGGAACTGAGGCCCCACAAGGTCGGGTGGCCCAGGCCACACTGGGTGGCCAGGGACATGCTGTTCCGCCTTTGCTAGGTAGAAGGGAAACCAGAATTTGAACAACGAAAGCTGGCTCCATCACCGATGCTTCTCATGCTCAGCACTGGCCGGAGAGGACACTAAGGTGCAGAGTGAGAACTCCCCCAAGCCAGCACCCCCTTCTCGCCGGCTATCTTTGGCTCAGCACTTATATCCAGCCATGCCAAGGTCCCTGAAGCTTTCTCCAAACTGTTCTCTGCTGTTCCTTGAACGCTGCCTTGTGGATTATCTCTGGAGACTAAGTACACTTGAACTGAAACCTCTTCGTTCTTACACCTGTGTTCGGTGGCTACCAAGACAGCATCACAATGAACCCCAAGGTTTTGGGTAGCTCAGTTACTTCTGCTTTACCAGACCCTGAGGAACTGCGTTTCTCGATCCTCTCGCTGGTTGACCTGCGGTCGGCACCACACCCGCTCTCCTGCATGCGTAGGGATTGCAGACAGAGCTGACAGTGTGCTGACAGAGAGCTCCTCCCAGACTTTGCTTCCTGCCCTGCAGAGAGGTGCTGAGAGGCGCACGCTCGCGGGCCTTTGCACTTGTTCTCTTTAGGCTTAAGGAAGCAGCAGCTAGGCCTAGAAACCTAGAAGCACATCCCAGTGCTGTGCACCACCCATGAGGAAGTCTGAGGGAGGGCCGGGGAAATAGCACCTGCCTGGCATGTGCAGGTCCTCAGTTCAATCCCTGGTACCACCAGAGAGAGAAAGACAGAGAGAGAGAGAGAGAAAGACAGAGAGAGAGAGAGAGAGAGAGA
>NDGN011543183.1:18267-55442 GCA_002564285.1 Tympanoctomys barrerae
AGAGAGAGAGAGAGAGAGAGACAGACAGACAGACAGACAGACAGAGAGAGAGAGAGACAGAGACAGAGAGACAGAGACAGAGAGAGAGAGAGACAGACAGACAGAGAGAGACAGAGAGACAGAGAGATAGAGACAGACAGGGAGAGAGAGAGAGAGAGAGAGAGAGAGAGAGAGAGAGAAAGAACTCTGAGAGGATTCTGAGTTAACACTCTACAGTTGGTTCTGTTCTCCACCTTCTAGAATTGAAAGATATTTGCCTGAAATAAAATACATTTTGGACAGGAACAAATAAACAAAATTATTTGTCTTTTCTTGCCTCTAAGATGCTACTTATTCATTTATTATCTCTGGGTTTGTTATCATGACATCTATTTTCTTTTTAATCATTTATCTATTTATTTATCTGGTACAAGGTCTCACTATGCAGCTTGGACTTGTAGTGATCCTCCTCTCAGCCTCTCCAGTGCTGGGGTTACAGAGTGCACCTCCATGCCTGGTTTTGGTGGATGGCACAGTGCCAGGGGTGGGGCCGGCATGGCATGTGGTACTGGGGGTCGAACCCGGGTCCTTGAACCTGGCAGGCAGGCGCTTAGTCCACCCAGCCATTTACCCAGCCCCCACGACATCTGTTTCCATGTTTTGGAGGAAGAAGACCCCCACAGACTTCAAGCCAGGCTGACACCCACCAACAGACGGCAGAACCGTGAAGTGCGCTGCAGGGTGCCTCTGGCCTCGTGGTTACGCAATAAATTCACCAGCTCCTTCCAGAGCCAAGTGCTGTTCTGTATGTCAAATGGGGAAGGGACATCTGCCCAAGTTCTGAAGAGAAAAAGAGGGGATCCCAGAGAGGCTGGAAGGAGCTAAGTGCAGGGCCTGGAGGTGCACGTGCGCTGGTGGGAGGGCGCCCCCAGGCCCGTGAGTAACTCGTAAGGCCCAGGCCTGGCTGCGGCAGACTGGGAGACTCCTGCACGGTGTGGGCTGCAGAGAGGGCTGGGTGGATGGCACGGGGGCTCTCTGCACCGTCTGCTGAGAAGAGGCCTTGCGCCTCAGCATAAGCCCAGGCCGGTCAACAGCAGGCCGGGGCAGTGACCCAAGGAGTGGGCTGGGAGGCAGGGCGAGATGAGCTGGTCACCTCCTAGGTACAGAAAAGGGGAGTCAACGGGGTCATTACACCTCGACTTAGTTACTGTCTTCCTAATAGTAGAGCAGTTTTAAAAGCTTTGGTCTCCTGTTTTCTCTGTGTTACTAGTACTTAACACAATACTTGGGCATGGAGAATTTATAAGTATCTGCCAAACAAAGGAATGAACCTGGCTTAGTTCAAAGTGCTGCCCTGTGGCTGACCTAGGACACCCACCCAGGCCTCCCGACTGCCTAGCTCCGGCTCACAATCGCTGCGTTATTCTGCTTCTGGTAAAAGCACTTTTACTCAAGAATAACACCTATCTACTGGCACTGCATGCCATAATGTGCCTCTGAGCACCTGGGTCAGCACACCGTGTCGTGAGGGACCTGCTGCGTGACTGGCATGGAAGATGGGAGGGGACTGCTTTCTGTGCTTCGGATGTAAAGGGAAACAAATCAGGGAAGCAGTCTTTAAAGAAAGCGAGGGGAGGGCACCAAGGCGAACAACAGGGAGCGCCGGAAGGCAGCCAGATGAGTTGCAGATTCTGAGCGCAGGGCATCTGTCCACAATATATGGTGATGCAGTTACAAACTTAAGGCAACAAGGACAGCACGACCAACGCGTCGTTCCAGGATACACAGTGTGGGCTCCACCCTGCTGGGTTCGGGTATCACCTCTACCTCTATGTAACTGGCCAAATGTCCTTCTGCAATTCATCGAATTCTGTGTCTCGGTTTCCTCATCCATCACAGATAAAATATCACTCATTGCTAGCTTGTAAAGTCAGGATTAAATAAATCTGCACACACGTGAACCTTTCAGAACAATGTCTGGCTCCTCTGATAGTTTACCTTTACCCACACATTTAAGCTCGCCTGAGGATCTGGCGTCTCATTTCTGTGCTAGTAAACACCATGCTTGTAGGCAGCCGAAGTCCAAAAATGTTAAGTGGAAAACCTCCAGATACAAACAGATACTCCTGAGCGAAGTAACTTTTATTAGAGCACGTCATTATAACTGTTCCATTTTAATATTAGTCACTGCTGTAATCTCGGTGCCAAATTTCTAAATTAAGCTCTATTACAGGTGCGCATCGTCTAGGAGAAGAGACAGCAAACGTCCTGTGGAGCGTACTTTGGGGGCTCAGGCACCCACCGGGGAGCTGGAATGCACTCTCCGAGTAAGAGGACAGCTTCGTATCTGTCTCTGAAGTCTCCCCAGCCTGTCCGGCTCATGGAGAAAGGAAGCTCCTTGGGGCGTCTGGGTCCAGCAGAGGGCGGGTGTCATACGGCGCACTCAGGTAATGACCAGAGTAGCATTACCAAGAACTTACAGCTAAGAAACCAGCACGGAGCCGGCTATGTGGCGGAAGCTACGTGCCTGGGACGGGTGCCTGCGGGACGCTGACACACGCTGTGTTACATGTAAGTAAAGCTTTGGAGACTCTGTGGAAATACACAATTTGTTCTTATATCATTACCAGTATAAACAATCGTGCAGCATAACTGCGTGATTCTTAAAGAACAGAACCTACAGATTCTAGATGTGATTCCCTCAGATGACTAAAACCCTCCTGGTAATTAAGGGGCAAGTCGCAGATGGGCTGTCAGGGTATTTTACTTTTGTGACAAATCACAGCAATAAGAGGAAAATAGTCTCCCTTCTCAAATATCAACCTTGAGTTGTCGAGTCTTTCTCTTATAACCACGGTTACCTAACGCACACTTACTAAGTGTGCATGTAACACTACTAAGTGCAGCTATGAGGTACTTTAAAATACTGAATAGCAAAATAAAAGGACAAAGTGCTGTAATGGGCCACAAGGTCTCTAAAACATAATGCAACCCTGAGAAGTCACTTACGATCTCCTTTAATGTTACAGTTACCTCATAAATCAAAAGCATTCCCAGGCGTGACACAGGGCACGATGCTGAAGATCTGCCGCAGGCAGATGTCTCCTTATTAGTGGATTGCCCCCTGTTGGAGATTTGTGTCTGCATTCGCATCTGGCTGTGTCCTGCTGGGACTCACAGGCTGAGACCTAATCCATGAAGCAATGGCTTCAAGGCGAGGCCTTCGAAAGGCGACTCTGACAGCAGAATCTGGCCTTAGGAGATGAGTGTGCTCATGAGGACCTGAGGAGACGAGAATTGCCGGCTTCTACACTGTGAGGGCGCAGTCACCTAGTCCCTCGTAGGAGCAGGAGATGGGCCCTCCCGGGCCCTCCATCGGCGGCATACTGATCTCGAGAGCCCAGCTGCCAGAGCTCCCAGCAGCACGCTTCCGCGCTTGAGGCTACTCAAAGGACGGTATTTTGTTCTAGCAACTCAAATGGACCGAGGCATGCATTCTGCATAAAAGAATTTAAAGATACCTTAAAAATCATGAGGTCAGATATTGCTTCATTTGGGACTGCTGCTGGGAACACGCTGCGGGAATTGCTGCTTTGGTTACCAGGAGCCCACATTCACCTGGGACAGGACAGGGGCAGAATGGGGCCGCCTGCCAATGACGCCGGTCACAGACCCCTTGGGAGCCCAGAGCCAGCCTCGTGGCCCCGCACGTGCTGCGCTCTGTGGAAGTCAAGTCTCCACACGTGAAGTTTTGCAGCAGGACTAGTGGGGTTGTTAGTAATGCTACCAGCCAGTGCTTAAGGTGCGGACTGTGACAGCTCAGACGCCGTACGTCTTACACCATACTAAGTCAGCCTCACAAGTTTTCAAACAAAAAAGGGGCCGGGTGGACTGGTATGTAACTCCGTGGTACAGCACTTGCCACACACACACAAAGACACTAGTTTGTCGTTACTATGATTTTAAACTGTACCACACTCCCAAACACAAGTATAATTTTAAAGTGGCGAACTCCTGCTGTGAAGTGCAATTAATCTACACGAAGAATGGCCACAGGTAAATTTATTTCAATTATGTCAGTTAAATACGACATGGAAAATGCCCGTGCCAGGAGCGACGCTCACGCAGGCCAGGCGGCTCAGGACCGCCCTCAGTTGCTGCTCGTCTGCACGGTGAGGGCTCGGGGCAGGCGTGGGGCCTGGAACTCGGAAGCAGACGCCTGTCTGCTTGTACGCACGGAATGCGGAAGGGCTGAAACAGACGAAGCAGCACTTCTGACGGAATCTTCAAGGAGCTTCTATGCCATTGGCTGTCCACCCACAGTCGCAGCAACTGCTGAGAAAACACAGAAAAGAAGGCCTGCACCTGCCCCAAGTACTGGGTGCATATTTTCTTCCTTTTTTCTTCTTATTTTTTGGCGGAATGGGGATTGAACTCAGGCCTTTGTGCTTGCCAGCGAAGTGCTTATTCCATGGAGCCATCTCTCACCTGTGTGCATATTTTCTTTCGTGATTCACTAAACAATGCAGCTGAGCACTCCTTACAGAGTGTCCACACTGTGTCAAGTGTGAGTGTCACCTAGAGAGGGCTTAAGAACACACGGAGGACACGCTTTACTGGCTGCACGTCTCTACGCACCGAGAGTCATCTCAACACATCCGTGCGTGCGTGTCCACCTCTTCAGATCACAGACTGAGGCTGCTCGCCATTAAGGGTCATCATTCTAAGTCTGGAAGTCCCCAGCGCTGCTCCAATTATTCCTAGTCCTAGCCCACTGCATAATTCCTGCTTCTAATCTACCAAGTTCCACAAGCAACACAACTTTAAAGTCATATTAAGTATGAGCCAACAGTAAGTAACCAAGTGAGAATTCAGGAGTGAAGAACACACGGCTGTGCTGTAACAGAGGGCCATTCTGAGCTCAGAATTAGTTTTACATTTGTAAGGGGCGGAGAGTTGGGGTTGGTGCCGCGGTAATGCATGTATTTATAAGGTTGCTTTGTGTTTGCAAGTGATACAGTCACACATAAATACAAAACATAAATTATTTTATAAAGGTTAATTTGTTCACATTATTCAAATGTCTACTATTTTCCTAACAAAATTTATGAATTGCTATAATCAAGTAACAATATCCAATCAAATCAGCTTTATAGAATTATAAATAATGCTATATTCCCAAGAGTAAAGTTCTAAAATAACACTGAAAAGGCTTTCAGCCTTGCCTATTATAACTTGGACTCTATCTTCTCCAAGCATTTCATACAGACACTCTGTTTGAGGAATAACGACCATCAGTGTTTCTCCTGTCTCTCCTTAAAGTGTCTGACACAATTAACAGCATTGTTTAAATAACAAGTTAAATGTCTAACGTAATTATTTTTCTGGGAAACTTCCTCAAAAACCAGAAAATGCTGTTTAATCTAATTTTCTATACCCTATTGATCTGAATTTAAAAGAAAAAAGAAGTACAAGCCAGGCCACTAATAGTTGAAATCAAATTCTGAAGTAATCTTTCTAAGTAAAAGTATCTGTTGTCTGGGGCTCTAAGTCTTGGGCAGGGTGTGCTTTCCTGCTCGACTGTGCCGGGCGGTAGAGACAGCTAACGATAGAAGCCTGCACATTTCAGAACTGCTAGGAGAGTAAACTTCCAATGAACTCACTAGAAAAGTGTTAAGCATTTGATGCAACAGGTAGGTAACTGTCTACACCTACTCACCAATCAGGACATTACTTTATGCCCCATAAATTCATACTACCATGAATTACTAATTTAAATGCAACATAACAACCACTGTTGAATTTTTATCATTTTGTTTACTAAATTCTGTACCATTTCTATTTTCTTCTTTTTCATTATTTTTATTCTTTTTAAAAAAGAATATATGAAAAAATGCTACCAGGTAAAATATTCTTCAGATTATTGTTGTTTTTATTTAAATCTGAATTAAATTTCTACCGTACATATATCAGTGTAACATTCGCTTTGTGCAAATATGATTTTAACATATATGCCTTCCGGACCCTAAATTAGAAAAAAATTAAATTTTAATCACTTTACCTAGTTTATTTACCTTGCCTCTATAGAATTCAAAGCATACAACAATGTCACAGGCGAACCATCTGTATAGTAAGGGTTCTTTCTTCCTCTTGTAAACGTAGCAGTTGGTGGTCGAGTCCGGGGCCTGCCAGTCCAAGCCATGGAGGCATCGACCGTGAGGGTGTCGTGAGTCTGCAATTTGCTCGGCCCGAACAGTTTTCACAGGACCTTGCACAGCAGGCTGGGCCTGCGCCGGCTCCAAGCTGTGGAGGGCTGCTCTGCGGACGCGCTGGCTGTCACAGCGGCCACCTCCTAGCTTCTGAGGCACTCTGTCTCCGTGCAGCCTGCAGGAAGCGAAGGGAGAGAGGAGCCGCCGCAGCAGGCAGAGGGAGCCCTCAGGGTTCTCCCCATGACCGTCCGCAGCCATGTCCCAGAGCCGGAGAAGTCCCCTGCTAAGTCTCAGCACACTGCTCCTCCTGGCTTGCCCTGTTCCCACGAGTGAGCTAACAGAAGGCCGGTGAGGGGTGCGAAGGGTGGGCTGTTAGTCCTGGTGCCAGCCAGGGCAGGCTGGCGGCACCGCAGCACCACAGCCTCCCGCGTCTCTGGGGGCAGCCTGCTGGGCTTGGTTCCCACCAGCGTGCAGGAGCCACGGTCCCTGCTGGGGACTCCCAGCCCCACTTCTCTGTCCCTTTTCCTTTAACCATGGGAGCAGGGACACAGCAGGGGCGCAGGGGCTGCCTGCCCCATGGTGGCCCGCAAGCTCTCCTCCTAGCAAGGTGCCAGAGCCCGGTGAGCACGGGAGAAATGAAGCACTTAGGTCTCCGTGCACCACTAGAAACAGACGCTGTGCCTTTCTTTAAACCAGTAAGTAAATTAGGCTCGGATGTCCTTAAGAGTTTTCTTCACATAGACTTTCACTGTAGCCAAATTTGCATAGCAAAAAAATGTTGCTGGAAATGTTAACTCTGTAAATGGAATTTTAGCCTTTTTCTTCTGAGACAGGGTCTGGCTGTGCAGTTCAGGCAGGTCTTGAATGCATACTACACCCCAGGCTGGCCTCAGGCATGCGGCAGTCCTCCTGCCTCAGCCTCCTCATGCTGGGACTGCACGATCATCCAGCACACAGTGCAGATTTGTCTTCCATCCTTCCGACGTTCTTCCCCTGCCGCTGGGAGGGGTCCAGAATCCCACTCTGTTTCTCTGGCTTTCCGGTGCAACCCGAGGGACTCCTGGTCCAGCAGGGCAGGTAAAAATGGAGCAGGCAGACAGCAACAGGGGCTGTCCGAGGTGCTACCAGAGGTGAGTGAACACAGAAGCACTGCTTGGTATCAGCCACATGCCAAGAAAGGTGACCCTAGCGCCTTCCTACGCGGGTCTGCAGCAGACCAGGACGGGGGCCTAGGTGGGCAACCTCGTGCTGGTCAGGTGCTCTGTGCGTCGCGGACACCATAATTCTAAGCATGACCGGCTTCCAGAACCAGGTGAAGAAGCGGCGAGTCCCTGGGAAGGGCAGAACAAAATTCATCCACAGTTTAACTGCAGCGCACCAAACGGGAATCTTTCAGGGCAAAACTGACCGCCGTGGCACGTGCGCCACGTGTGCACCACTGCTCTCAGAGAAATTAGGACCGCAGAAAGGCAGCCCAGGGAGGACTGGGAAGCTGCTGCTGCCGAGGAGGGGAGGGAGCAGGAGCCAGGCCCAGGGGCCATGGGGCCCGACACGAGGCGCACACGAGTGGGTGAGCATCCCGAGCCCTGGCCTCGCTGGAGTGGTGGCACCAGGCCAGAGCCCACGGGAACTGCTCTGCAACTTCCGGGCAGGCACAGGCACACTCACAGTCCTCCGATGTGCACTGTCCTGGACAGCACAGCAAGCCCCACACTGGCTGAGGCCGAGGGACAGGCTCCAGGTGGTGCTTTAGGCCAGGTCTGGGGCAATGACATCAGTGCCTGCCCGCCCGCCCACGCGCCGCCAGCCTCCACTGGCCCCGTGGCACAGGCCCCATGCTCTCGTCGCTCCCTTCTCCCATCTCAGACACTGCCCTTGAGTCCAGACGAAAGGAGAAGAGCGCGGGGCTGGGAGCTGGTCGGCGACCTTGCACGTCAGCCCTCCAACTCGCCTGTCCTCTCCCTTGCATCCTCCTGTTGCGCCACCCTTCCTCGCGGTTACCTCCCGATACCTGTCCTCCAACGTTACGGGGGGGCGTTGCTTATTTTTGGTGGCACTAGCGGTGGTTGGGTTGATGACTGCGAGAGACTACGTTACATCAGAAACCGTGTACAAACTCAGGCACACAGAGAAAACTGAGCTCTGAGGCAATGAAGTCCTCCGACTCCTTGTGTTCTGTGGGCTTAGGCTGTCCCTGACGCAGCAACTGCAGAGGATGTGCCAAACCCACGTCCCCTCAGCTTCACTGAGCTGTATTTAAGCCGGGGGCGTCCCTGCACATGATTAAGCCAAGCTTTGAAAGCACAACATTCCCCAAACAAGCTTTTCAGTTACTGTGTGTAACCAAGCACAGCGCTGGCATGGGACCCCTCGGAGCGCAGCAGAACCAGGCGTCCGCAGCGGGCATGTGGGCGTGCTGGGAGAGCCCCAGAGGAATCAGGGGTCCCTTCTCTCACACAGACCACAGCCAAGTTCTGAGGCACTGACAGTAACCCAGGGACTCCTTCATCATTCATTATGCTAACATCTTTCAAAACCAACCAATTTTGAGGTTTTAGATTATAGGTATATATTACAAGGTTGAATGATACAAAGCAAGTTTTATTATTTTAGGCTTTAAAAAAATCAAAACATTTTGCACTCACAGTACAAAATACACCATGAACTGGGTTATCTTGTGACCTAAACTAGCAAATGAGACTACGTTTTTCATCTCCTGAGAGATGAGGACTGTCATTAAAACTTGTTTTAAATAATGGAGCACTTTGGCTATGTGCCTACAAAGCATACTAGTGAGGACCTTTTTTAAAAAGATAATTTATTTGAAGGGAGAAAGGTGGGGGGGGGAGAGAGAGAGAGAGAGAGAGAGAGAAAGAGAGAGAGAGAGAATGCATGCTACCCTGGATGAGAAGGGAGTATTTTTTGAAAGGAAAATAAATATTCCATGAGAAACTTTTTAAAAGGAAAAAGAAATTGTTAGGTTGAAAAAAATTTTTCAGTAAAAACTACACTGAATACAAGCCTCTAGTGAGTGAATTTCTGAAAGCAAAAGTGCGGAATATTAGATGAAACAGCTCTGCAAACGGCATCACTGGCTATAGCCAGCCCGGGTCCCCAGGCGCCGCGTCCACCCAGGAGCCAGCTGCCGGTGTGCGTGCGGGGGTGCAGCCTGCACTGAACAAGTGCCCACTCTTCTGGGCATCTGTCCGCAACAATATAGGCACTGAGTAATCTAACGGTGAGGGAAGGCACTCAGAATACGCAAGTACTACGCCTTTCGGTAATTTCCGAAATTTTCCCTGCGGTGCTGGGACTGACTTCCAGGCCTCCCGCGTGCTATCACCAGCCCACATCTCGTCTCTTAAAATCTGGGGCAGACCTCCTGAAGTGGCCCGGGCTGGCCTCCTGCCTAGCACCACGGCCCGGCCGCCCCAGCAGTGGGGTGAAGCACGTGCCTCAGACTTGGAATTTGAAGCCGTTTTACATGCAGGGCTTGAGGGTCTGTCACACCTGTCATCCCAGGAAGCACCCAGAACCAGGTACTGCACTTACTGATAAGAACAGCATATTGCCTTTAAAAGGCTAAAAAGTACTTGAAAATACTGATTGAAGAGTATGCGTGACTTTTTCAGTAATATAAAATTCAAATGGCACAATTTGCCTTTTTAAAAAATCACAGATCATCTCTGCTTTGATGACATAACCATATAAAGCCACGCAGGGTGTACTCAACCGATGGCAACAATTACGACCGTTCTGTGACCCCGAGGAACGTTTCTGTCCAAACTTCGAAGGTCTTATCTTCAGCATACACACTGTGACCTGAAGTGCCGCAGCTGGCAAGCACGCGGAGAAGCCTTCCTGCTCCTGTTCACGCTCTGCAGCGGCACCGCTCCCTCCTGCCAGGGAGCACGGAAGGGCAGGGCTGGGGGAGCGTGCCCCGGGCTTCGGGCAGCTTGGCCCCGGGCTTCGGGCAGCCTCCGCCCAGCCTCTTCCGCGTCCCGTGTCATGAGTGTCCACCTTGGCGGGTTTCTTCTGTGTGACGCTCGTTGGTGTCAGCAGTTCCTCTGGGACACCTTCATCCTTTCTGCCTGAACCAGTCTCCTTTATGCCGGCAAGTCCGTTACCTCTAAGTTTCTTTCGTACACCTCGTGTCTCTAAACAGGAGAAAGAGGCAGCGCCTGCCACCGCACAGTCAGCCGCTTCTCCTGTCTGTCTTGATTCAAGCTTCACTTCTAGTGTTGCTTTCTCTTACTCCGCCATTTCCAGATTATTGAGCAATTTCACCTTTAAAGTAACTGGTTTTGCAAAACGCCACATGGTTTTTCACTGTAAGATAATCAGGGAGAACAACCGTCTCTTCTTGTCTGTGTAACCTGGATTACAGATGACCACAGACCCCTGGTCACTGAGTGTAGGGGGGTGACAGGACTCGCCACTGACCAGGATTACGCATCTGCTGTTTACCTACCGTGTGGAGTGAAAAGCCAGCACTGAGATTTATCCTCTGCACAATCACAGTTAGCATGGGAACCGAAAGCCGAGCTGTGGTCCTGGGGGACTGGACTGATTGTTCTGAAATACATGTGGCCCTGCAATTCATGCAGATTGGACCCATGCGAAAGAGTAGTGATCAGCTGGCATTCAAACGTCTAGACACTGTTCTAACTTAATAGGCTACAGGAGGCTATTTTTTTTTTATTTCTGCTAAAATAACAAAGCCAAATTTCCAAATTCTGTGTAAGCATGTAGTGCCAAAAGAAGCGTCTGAATTTAGGAAATACGAAGAGAAGAAAGAAACCCTGGGAAGTCTTTGACCATCCTGTTAGAATTAAAACTGGGGCAAAGGACAACAGGTGAGGCTGTCTTACAGCCATTGTTTCATTTGTCTAAAAGTGGTGCTCCGGAGCCAGCTCTAGAAGGACAAGCAATCCGCCTGGATTCTCGTTGGCCTTCAGGTGCATTCTACGGAATCCCGCAATCGCAGACGTGTGGCGGCTCACTCCCCACTCTCACCTCTCCTGGAGGGGCTGATGCCCGTTCTCCAGCCTCTCCTCACGGCTGGGCTCGGCGGGCAAGCACAGGGTGTTCTCCTACCCATACACGTGGCACTCCTTGCACTTCACACTCCCCAGTCCCGGGCACACCCCTCTGCACCTCCTTAGCAGCTCAACTAACTCTAAGAAGTGAATCCTCGCTTAAGTGAAAAAGGACTTTTGTTCTACTTTGCAGATCTGCGGGATTCATCAGGGGTTTTTGTGGGAGCCCTGTGCTGTGCAGGTGCAGAGGACAGACTTCGCTGAAGCGCAGCCCAACTGCGCTGAGCGCCTAGAGCCTCCTCTGTGGCTTCGGAGTTCCCAGCCTGAGGGACTGACTGCACAGGGCCTGTGGCACAGCCGCATGCAGGAGCTGCGTGGGCACGGCTGGGCGGAGGCTGAGGACAAGCGCTCCGATGTGGAGGTGCTGGCGCTGGAAACACGCAGAAGCTGCCGGGGTGGAGGGGCGGAAGGAGGGCTAGCAGAGGCAGGCAGCAGGCTACCGAACTGAGCCACTGCACTCGGGATACTACTGCAACCTGGGGGAAGTGAAGTTATTTATGCAACAAAAGCAACAGCTTGATAAGGAAAGTAAAATTCCTTTCCAAGGTGTGCTGCCCAGTCTGTAGCTGCGACAAAATACCTGAGAGGCGATTTCAGGTAAGAAAAATTCCTGTGCCCCTTAGGTATGACATAAAGCGAAAGTCAGAAATGAACACCACATTGTATAAACAACAGTAAGCTTCCTGGCACTAACACCACAATTTCATGATAAAGAAACTCACATGCTGCTTACTACGTCCTCAACTCTGTTCCCAGCCACAGGTGTGGGCCGTCTGTCCCCAGTTCTGTTCATCATCAGGCAAAATGAGGCTCCCGAAACGCCCTGAAGCACAGACACATTCATCCGATCCGCGTTTCTGAACATCTTCGTTCTGCTGCCATGTACAAGTGTTAGTAAAGAAGCCAGTTCCACTGAACGGAAGAAGCTAAACACGGCAGTCTAGAAAATCACCCAAAGTAGATCACCATCAAAGACGGCCTTTCTCACGTTTTAGATTCAGGGCCTGGCACCTTTTATTTCATTATTTCGCTGAGGAGCTTGGGAAACAAACCTGGGGCTTCATCTTCCAGGCAAATACTCGACCACGGAGCGGCGCTGCTAGGCCTGAGCCACTGTGACACAGCAGACGTGCACGCTGGTCAACAGCACAGCCCACGTACTACTCAGGAATAAGAAAGCTAAAATCTCGGACTCCGAGTACAACAGCCACTGCTGTCCCTGAGCTGCGGGCGCAACCCTCCGGCTTCCTGGAAGTGGACACCAAAAGGCACAGACACAGCGAGCCTCAAGCTGCCACCTGCTTTTTAGAAACACAGTGACTCACTGGCTGGTCACCTCAATCTGCCGTGATTAACTTACAGTGCAGTGGAGGGTCAGTAAGAAGCTTATTCTCAAAACATGGAAAATATTAGACTCTGGAAGAAATCTGGTTATCTAGATTAGAAATCAATATAGCTGCAATTAATAAACACTTCGGTTTGTTTTTATTAAATATACATTATGGTCATCATTGTTAATAAAAAAATCAAAAGGCTATTTTTGGATTAAAATGAAATTACCATGTGAGTAGGCTGGAAGACGTGTAGAGATTCCAGTGCCGTCTGGAAATAACAATTGCTGACACCAGTCTGGGAACAACCTGTGACGCGGCGAAGGCAGTACGATGAGAAACGAACGGGTCTCCGAGTACGGGAATAATCAGACTGCTACGTGGAGTTTACGGATCACGTGTTTAAGCGTTCGTTCACTAGATGTACCCACATAACCTGTGTTGGATCTGTGTTCTGTTTCAAATTCAAAATATACATGAAAGTCACTGAACACAGAATATAAACAAATTTCACTGTGCTAAAATTTTTTAAGTAACACTAAAACACAAAAGCACAGCTTTCATAAGGTCAACCTAGATGTAATGCCACGTGTAATATGCCACACAACAGAGTATGTGCGACGCCTACGATCTAGGAGAACTATGACAATGCAGTGTAAGTATTGGTAGAGAATTTGACATTACTGAATAAAAGGGAAAATAAGAGCAATAGTTTGGCTAGAAGAAGCCTTAATTCAAAGATTTCCCCTCAGTCGTAGGTGTCAGGCGTCAGCACTTCTTGATCACATGAACGGTGGCCAACGTCCACTTGCGACTTCAGCTCTCACCCAGGGTGGAGAGGGTATCTGTGTCTGTCTGCGACTCCAGCTAAGACAGCTTCTGCGGCCCCACGGCCGGCCGCGAGCTCAGACCTACAGCTCCAGGGCCAAGCGCCACGGGGACGAGGAAGAGCCGAGAGCCGGTCCGCCTTTGAGTCACATCCTCTCAGCTGATGGCTGCAGTCCATCATGATGAAATGACAATGTCGCAGAGTGTGTACATTAAATAAAATAAATGTCTGCAAATCAATGTTCTATATGAGAGCGTCAAGTCTGCCCAGAGGAACAGGGCAAAGACCAGAACAGAATCACGTATGTGTGTAAGAAGCCAGAGCTCATCGGCCTGCGCAGGTGGAGAGCTTCGCTTAGCTTCAAAGGCCTACTCAGGTCCTGCAATCAGATGAGAGTATTTAGTTTTAAAAACTGTATTAAGCAAACACTTTAAAAAGCTACCTTTGGATATTTAAGTATCCTGAAATCTCCTGCTTGAATATTTGTGTACAACCCTTGAGATGTTCTATCTAATTTTCAATAAAGAAATTGGCTGGGTCATATTATACTGCTCACAAAATCTCCTGTCAGTGGGGAAAAGCAAGTAACCACACATCCTTTCTCTGCAAGCACAGGGCCCTTTTATACACAGTAGGACTACATAAAGGTGCTGGATTTAAATAAAAATAATATATAAATAGCAAAATAAGATTAGATAAAAGTACATGCATGCAGATGAACCTAATGAGATGCTGAAAAGTGGAACACGGAGCAGCCAGCCTCAGCAGCAGCACCTGCCTGTGCTCACGCAATATTAAAATTAAAAGTAAAACTATTCATATCTGTGTACCTGTAATTTGATGAGTATTTTTCAATGATTATAACTATTAAAAAACTAAGTAATTTAGGCAGACACAAGGACGGGGGTTCGATCCCCGGCGTGCCGTGCTGGCCCTGCCCTGGGGTGCGCTGAAATGGTGAATGAGACTAGGCGTGGTAGCACAAGCCTGTAATCCCAGCGCTTGGGAGGCTGAAAACAGGAGGAACACTGCAAGTCTGATTTGCATATTAAGACCCTGCAGATCCTGTACTAAATACAAAATACAAAACAAAACCCTAAATATTAATCCTAAGCCCACTTTCATTTCTTCAAAATCAGAACAGAGTTATGTTTTGGAACTAGCCAGAAGGGTTTAGAAACTAGCACGTTGTTTCCAGGGTAACAGGCTGCTTGTCAGGGAGAGATCATTTCACACATTCCCACTAAATCGGAGATCACACCGGGGAGAAGAGGCATCCACACTTTGAGTCTTCAGGGCTGGCATCATAATGATTTTGGTCGGGCTTTAATTTTTAAAGAATGCTGAATGAGACATCTGCTACTAATATTTAAAAGTTACCTAAGTTTACATTTCTTCCCATTCTGTTTAGTTGGGAAACGAGGAATACTCTCTGGTGGTGGCTCACTGGTGGCGGTCAGGCCCAGGTTTCACTTTGATTCATACTGTGGATTGTAGTTAACCTGACCATAAAGTTCTGACGCAGAAGCTGGAAAGTAAGAAGCGATGGAGCTGCACGGTGAGATGCAGCCTCATTCCTGCAGCGAGTTACCGCGTGAAGAGGCTGTGAAGCAGGCCCTGGCAGCAGAGGGGCGAGTCCTGGGGGAGCACACCTGTGCTTAGGGTGGGCGCAGCTGCCTCCTGCAGGATGCCAATGCAGGGGTGCTGTGTACCAGGGCTTCAGGGGGAGGCATCTCTTTAGGGGAAATGCTTGCTTGCTTTCTGCTTCGCTTCAAATAGAATTTCTACTGGAGAGACAACCCTGAAAAGTGCCTGGTCTCATGATGGTCAACACCTTCAGGTAGAACTCTGATGTCTAGCCCACTACAGAGCCGGGTCACAGGGTGGACCGTGAAAGGGCCCTCGCAGTGGCGAGAGGACGCAGAAGGGGGCCCTGGGGCAGGCTGGGAGCTCCAGCTTCCCCACTGGCACAGAAGATGCGCGAGGGCTGCAAGAGGGTGAGGCAGGTGCTTAGGGGCCTGAGGGGCACAGCGTCACCCAAAATACGAATGCTTATCAACAGTACTGTTGCTACTACTGGGGTTGTCAGCATTAAAAATCAATGTCCTTTGCTAGTTGTGTGGCAAAAACTCAGTCATTCTTTTTAAATGAAATAAAATCACTGATATGACCAAAGGCGCGCCTCCAACAGCATCTGGACAGGCAGGCTTTGTCTGGAATAAACGCATTTGATTGGGTCCGCCACTGAATCTTGCTCCTGCACGAGGACAGAAACTACCGCACGTGCATAAAGCGTGGCGCTTTCCACATTACGCCTCGAAGGCAAAGGTTATGTTTTCAAAGTAAAAGTGACTTTGCACGGCGCTTCATTGCTAGGAAAGGCTTTCCTCCACCCTCCTCCCCGTGCCGCTGTCCTCCTACTTCTTTCCCTCTAGTTCAGTGCTGGGGCCAGACCCCGGGCCTCACGCCAGCCAGGCGAGCACTCTGTGACCGAGTTGCAGCCTCAGCCCTGAGATGTCCCCCAGAAGACGTTGTGATCTGAACAAAAGCGAGACGTGTGCTTTAGCAGCGAGTAACTAACAGAGAATCACAACACCACCAATATGTCAAAACTGTACGTTTTCGAAGTTCATGTGATGTATCATTAAAATGGTCACAGCTCTCCCTCAGTGAGTACGACTGCAAAGTGCCATAGGATTTGGATCCTTGTTCTGGTGTTCATTCACTCTCTACACCAAAAAGAAGAATCCTACAGCAAGATAATGGCTAACAGGAAAAAGAATGACAATGAAAGAAAGGAGTCACTTGGGTAGAAGATGGCAATGCCTGTGAGTTCAGATTCTATTACATCTTTTTGTGGGAAGAAAAAAACCGTAAGACTCAAGGACTCACAAACAGATAAAAGCCAGAAAAAGAAATCAGTGAGAATTGAAGCCTACATGTTTTTAAGCACTGCATGTTTTTAAGCAGTGGTCAAATGAAACCATTAACTACCTACATGTAAGTCCGCAATGCAAATGATAAGGTTGCTAGCTCCAGTATTCTCAGAACCTTAAAAATTATAGCTTAGCCTTAGATGGCCTTCAAGTGACAACATATCTCGGGATTCTTACACACGAACATTCGCTGACTTCCTGTGGCTGGAACCCAAAGGCTCACGTGGTCGGGGTGTGAGGGCTCCACTCCTGATGTGCGATAAACCCGCTCGCCCGTGACAGGCTTGATCTTAGCTTCTCTTGTCCATCCCAAAACTTCAAAGCTTCGCTGCGGAGCTTCTTCCACTGCTACAGGAATAGTCACGGCAGCGGGCCCTTACCCTGCCCAAGGCGGTGCTCGTGTGCACGAGAAGAGCGTGCTGCCACATAAGTGCAACGGCCAGATGCACAAGGGAGCGGCAGGGCCACACGCGTGTGCGGCTGGGTTCACTCCACGAGCCTCTGATCAGAAAGCTGGGCCTAAAGCGAAGCACCGGGTCTCGATCATTTTGGGGCAAACTCGACTGCTGCACGAGCTCCTGCCACTCTCGGGACGCAGCCAGCTAAGACGGAAGGCACAACCGAGGTGCAGTTTGCGACTGTGCAGACGCCAGCCACATCACCGGCTGAGCGTCATAAAGCTTTCTGAGGTCTGGGGCGTGACAGAAATGTAATTGGCTTTATTGAATTGAGTTCCTATTTATAGCAACCCATAAAAAGAGATATAAGCGACCCTTCCACTTAGATCTCCTCCAGGAACGGAGAGAACAGACAATGCAGTACAGAAAAAACGAGTGCAGAACTCAGAGCTAACTATGAGGGATGTAAAACCTTGTCTAGAAATGTCACTTAATTGCAGAGGTTCTAACCTAGATACATGACTTAGAGCATCATTTGGAACAGGGAATTCATCCTGTAAGTTGAAATACTGCAGACAGCAGGGAAAGAGGGAAGACTCTTTGTTTTACAGATTCACTCAATAGATGCACACATGTTGCAAAGCACAATTTAATGGAGAATTTACAATTTTGATTATTCTCTATGTTTAAATGTGAAATATTCATAACCCTACAATATTAGAACAGAAGAAAATATGGACATTGTGTACATTGCTTAAAATATGTATCATGATAAAATTTATTTCCTTATTCGATTTCATTTTGATCAACACTCACTGGCCCCATTTCTGGGGTGGCCAAGGGCTTGAAGGGGGTGCTGGGGCCCGCGCCACATGCCGGGGAGGCTTTGTCCGCTGGCTTCACTCAACAGTTTATTTTTAGAAAGCTTCAAATGAATGTTGTAGGCCATATATTTCCCCTTCGAAAATTTAGGCATTTTTAAATTAATTTCATTGATTTTTAAATTGGCACCAGTCCCTAAAGGCTGAGCTTACAATGTAATAAAAACTTGATGCTCGGTGATCTTGTAAGTACTGACTAACACCACAGGTTCCACTGAGGTAAAGATGGTACGAACAGTCCCTGTGTGAGACAGACAGACAGACAGACCGAGTGCGGGCTTGGCGGAAGGAGCACCCCAACTCCCGCCGTCAGCCACGACGCCCGAACGCTCTCGGCCAGTCTCGGCTTCAGCCATGATTACTTTTTTTCATTCTGGTGCGCTCATGTGTGGCGCTCATCCCAGGGGCGAGGCTAGTTCTGGAGCTGTGAGAAGTCTGGCTTTTCCAGTCAGTGTCCCAGGCTACAGCGTCCCTTTCGTCCTAGGTTTCTGGGGTCTCATCTGAAGGCTCAGCTTCCAGGCCGTCCAGAGACTGTTGAGCCGAAAGTGCTTTGCAAAATGTGTGAACCTATGACAAGGCACAGTGCCACAGCGGCTGCTGGGCCTAGAGCCTGAGGTGCTCCAGATAGTGAGGTGCCCCGGGTGGGGATGGGGCGAGGACAGCTGGCCCCGCGGGGCCTGTGGGACCGTCACGGCTGGGCAGAGCCTTCGTTAGTGCTCGTCACCTTTCTGTCCCTGTGAGAAAAACAACTGAAAGGAAACCCATGGGCCCTAGCTGTGCGCGCTGGGCTGGGCGACAAGGACGGGAAGCTGGACTCCACCTGCCTCCTGGCGCCCGGGAGGCCAAGAAGAAGAAGGGTGGGTGCAGCCCGAGCACCCCAGCCCTGCCACTGGGCCCCGCGTGCCACGGGCTCACCACCTGTGGCAGGGCCGCAAGCTGGCAGCCGCGCCTTGGACACGGGGCCTGGAGGCCAGTTCTGGTCTGTGCACCCGGCAGCAGCCGCAAGTTCTTTTCCTCAGAGACACTTCAGTGAGTCTCGTCTGCCCAAAGAATGCTGTGCCTGCGCGGGGAGCAAGCGTCCCCCTCCGAAGTCTGCGAGGCGCCTGCCGGCTGAGACTGCCATATGCTCTTGGCAAAGCAGTTAGAAAGGGCAAGCCTGCTCCTGACAAGATGAGCGCGGCCTCACGTTTCGCCTCATGATGACCTGCCACGTGCCCATTGTGAAAATGAAAGAGGGCGACACGCAGGAAGGGTTCCTGACCACGGCCAGCCTCTGGGAAATACGTGACGAGTGCCAACAAAGCACAGCCTCTGCGCCTTCAACCTGGGCCAAGGCGCGTGACGCGCTGCACTCCAGAGCTGCTCCTCTGCTGACACGCCACCGTTCTACTGCACATGGCCACTAAAATCTCCTCTCATCATTGTCTCATCAGCGAGGGCCTAGGAACTAAAGGCCGTCATAGTCTGAGGTTTTGCAAGAGGAACAGACAATAACGGGACATATTTTATAAGATTTATTTTATGATCACCCAAAGAATCACACGTAAAGAGTGCAGGAAATCTATCCACATGCTAAAAACCAAAGACTCCAGATGAGGACCTGCCTGAGTCCAGCTGAAGAACTAGAGCCCACAGCAAGTCCCGCTGGAAGCCTGGGGGCCCTGACAGTGTCTCTTCACAGATCTGCACTGCGAAGGCCCAAAGGTCAGTGGTAGGAGCTTGGAAGTCTGTGCCAGCAGGATGAAGGATCTGTGCCAGCTGGCTGAGGGATCTGCACTGGGGCAGGAAGCAATGCTCCAGGTGAGGACCAGAGCTCCCCGAAAGGTACCACAGCCGCCTCAGCAACAGTGAGGTCCTCATCTCTGACAGTGTGGAGAGCTGAATTTCTATCAGGAACAAGTGACCAGCTTCTCCAGGAGGCTGAGCAGGGCACCATCGTCCCCTCTGGAGTCAGGAATGATGCTCAAGATGAGGACCAGAGCCCCCCAAAATATGCTACTCTCAGTGAGAGAGAGGTCATAAGCTCCTCCTCTGATAAGAACAGTTCATCAGGAAGGCCAGCATGATGAGGCCCTCCCAGAGCAGCCCAAGAGCACCACAGCTCCCAGCAGCTCCAACAGCTTCTCCAGTTCTGCCTCTTACGCTCCGGCAGCAAGGCTCAGGTGGGCCGAGTGTGACAGGCCGGCCCCCACAGTGGCATCCACCACAACGGCGGTCTGCATTCGCGCTTCTCGCAGCACTGCACAGGTGAGCACCTCAGCAGCGCTCTCTGTGGACAGCCTGCGGAGCTCCGCGTGCTGCTGTGGAGGGGCCGGGCCAGCAAGTGGTGACTTATTAGTCTGAAGCACGAGAACCTTCAGACAGCACTTCGGATCTTGGCTTCAACAGCCCTAAAAATAAGATACTAAGTAGATGCAGCGTCTAATAATCATAAAATGCTCAAGACAGATACTGTAGTGAAGACACACTACAAACATGCAGAATGTTAAGTGTCGTCATGAAGGTAAAACGAGAAATGGCCAGAAGCAGCCGATTTGGCATCAAGCGTCTTCGCTGACCGCTCAGTTTCCTGCTCTTACTGGAAATCTGAAGTGATGCATTCGTATAATTTTTCCTTATTGCACTATCTTCTCTTAATCAAATGTTTCGCAACCAAAGGCTGCTAAAAATTTTTTAAAAAGTCATGTTCTTTTACTTTGTTCTTTCGGCCAATTAACTTTAGCCCGAAACTCTCCAGACTGCCCCAGAGGGGCTGAAGGCTGAGCCACGGAAGTGACCCCTGTGCGCAGACCGCAGGCACAGAGAGGCGGATGGGACCTCCGAGTGCGAGGCACTCCCAGGGTGCAGGGCGCGAACCCCGCACTGCGGCAGGATGCAGCCTGTTACGTAACAGGAAGGCCCAAGAAGGCCCAAGGGAAGGACCAGACAGTGGACGGGAGAGACGAAGGGCCCTTCAGGGCTGTGTGCACACGCACGCCAGCACCTGCCGGGAGAATTACACTTTCACTCCCTCCCAACGAGTCCAACACACTTTTTGGTTCCTGGGGCAACGGGAGAAGCCTTAAGTCTACCAATGCATCGGCTCGCTGAGCTTCTCTGACTGGCTAAATGAGGGCTAGAAGCCCGTCCCCACCAAGCATGGAAAGAGTAGGCAGGGATGGAAGGGGCAGGGGACAGGAAAGTAGGGGCGTCACATGCACACATCAATGGGAGGGTGAGGAAGGAGGAGGAGGAGGGCGTGTTACGTGCACGCACCAACTCCGGTGACAGAGCTCATCATTACGTGTGCTGCAGGCGCACGAATGAAAAGAAGTACCAAGTGCCAGCGTGACAAGGAGAACTGCAACAAAGCTAGGAAAGCAAGATGGCGTGCGGCCAAGCCTCGCCCTCCCCTCGCCCTCTGCGCCCGGCTCTCGGCCTCTGCCTAGCTGCGCGGGCACTTGCCCTGGAGCCACAGCTCCTACAGGAGGAGCAGCGGGAGCCGGTGGGGCAGCAGCCAGCAGCGGGCGTCTCCTTGGCCCTGCGCCGCCCCCATGAAGGCCATCACTAAACACGAGGCCCGTCACAGTGCTAGAGTATTCCTGAGTGCTGGGAACTCCGAATCCTTAGCGAACGACCAGCTGGAGCCAAAACACACAACTACAGGTGAAATGATTTCTGTAAACAAAGCCACATTTTAAATCTAGTTGAGAAGACTGGGCTCAAAGAAGATTTGTTTTTTCCTTTCTTAAGTGTTTGGATTGAACCAAAACACAGCACGCTCCAGGTAAGTGGCCGCCACTAACCTACATCCTCAGCCCTTGGAAGAGGCTTTTGAGCTAATTATGTCCAGACTATGCTTTACTTTTGACTAAATATGAAGCTCAAGTTCTATAATTTATTTTTATATTACTTTTTAACAAGTTTTGTTGTGCATATGTAAAGTTTTCGACATGATGTTGTAAAAGACACACAGATAACAAAATGATTGCTGCAGACCAACAAATGAACAGGTCAATCATCTCACACGGTCCCCCAATTTTTTCCTCCTGTAGTGGCAACAGCTACAATCTACTCCAACGTCCTGTATCTGATTCGCTGTTATGAACTATAATCTTTATTACTATAGCATGGTGTTCAATGCACAAACAACTACGCACAATCCCATTTTCCACTTTGGTTTCCCCCGTAGTGGCTCCTGATTCTGTTTTCTCCCTTGCTCCCCGACAGCTCTGCTATCTCCGCAGCACGGTGTAGTGAACCATCTAAGGCTGTCACCGCCCCGGCCTAAGGAGGGCAGTGACAACAAAAGAAGGACGAGAAACTCTTCTTAGACACGTCGTTGGCTCCCTTGCTGACCGGGTGTGATTTCTGGACGTAAGCATGACTAGGGCCATGTCAGGCTTTCCGGGCACCTCGCAGCACCGTACGGTCATCAGCTTCCCCACCACTGTGACAACATGCCCAACACCCAGAATTCAAGGAGAGGCTTAGCGGGCCGCAGCTTCAAGAGAGTCAGGCTGTGTCAGACGCCCGCAGGGCAGGAACATCATGGCATGGGGGAGGAAAGCAGAGTTAGCACGTCTGATTCCTGCTGCTGGAAAAAGCAGTAGGGTTGCTGCGCCGGAGAGCAAGGGTTGGGGACCAGGTACGGCGCCCCAGCCACACGCACACACCCCAACACACCCGGCAGGTGCCTTCCTATCCCCTCGGGACTCTCAAGCCAATCACAGTGACACATTATGACTACTGTTCAAACACAGACAAAGGAAAAGAAGTAACAACTGATCATTTGGCATATTTCGTTGTACGCTGCGAGAGAGACCGGCACGTCCAGGACGCCCTAGTCGCAGTCACTAGTCTCTGAACTTCTCAGCACTCACAAACACTTCTGCAACCAAACCTCCCACAGTGGCAGGTACGTTTTAGGCTGAGAAGAGAACGAGGCCTTCAGAGCCCGGCTGTCCTCTCAGCCAACAATGGTCCCTCTTTGCCTTCCTCTCTCCACACTGGGATCTTCCAGCCTCCAAGCCTCCTTTCTTGACTTCTTGGATTCCTCCTTTCTCGTACTACTTCCACTGTTTCTACTATCCCGCCGGCACACCTGTTCCTCACAACCTTCTTGGGATGTCTTTTCCACTAACTTTCCCGTTGTGCTGACAACCTGCTGTAAAGAACTCAGTCAGTGTGTAAGGTCTGGCTGTGGTATGATGGAAACGCCTTGGGGACGCCTGTGTTTAGGCGCATGGCTGCCTTTAGGGTTAAGGTTTAATCTCTTTGGTCCCTGCTACAGTGCACTGTCCCCCCAAGACCTGTGTGTGTCCAAGGCTTGGTTCCTAGGCTGGTGCTGAGGGGAGGTGACAGAACTTTCAGGAAACAGGGCCCACTGGGAGGGCTGTTGGTCACTGAGGAAGGACCCCAAGAAAGTGACTATGGGAAGCAGCCCCTACTGCTTTGCTTCCTAAGCATGAGATGAAGAGTTCATTGTGTCACACGTGCCACGCCTAGTGGTCTACAGGTGTGAGTCTGTCTTCTCATGGACTAGAGCCTCCAGTACCAGCAGCCAAAATTAGCCTTTTCTCTCTGTGAGTTCCTTATCTCAGGCGTCCTGCTATTGTGGCAGGAAGCTGCAAAGTACAGCCCGCACCCTTCACCCACACAGTGCAGGCTCTGAGCCCTCTGCAGGCAGCTGTGGCTGTGGACGGCGCACTGCTGCGGGGCCTCCTTTCATGGACCACGGCCTCAGCTGCAGGATGTACTTCATCGTCCATCTTTGTAAGAAAACCGGCGACTACAGTGATATGATCTGCCTCAATTGCCACAGCAATGAATAATCCACCGCAATGATGCATTCACAGTAACGCAGTTTGTGTTTCACTTGTTAAAAAAAAAAAATGCCAGATGACTTACTTGGTAATCTAGCAACTTAAGTTGCAATCAATAATGTTTGAGCTTCATAACAAATATGTTAAATCTTTAGACGCTTTAACTTCTTAATGTGTGTGAAACCCTCAAGTTTGGAGATGTATTTCCTTTCTGAGTACAGGAGTATTCTGTTTCAGAGAAGAGACCTACCCCCTCCCCGCCGTGCTACTACAGAGGCCTGCACACGCGCTGAAAGTGTACAAGCAAGCGTGCCCGACCAGCCGGGGGGGGCAGGCCTAGGACTCCTGGGTTCCTGGGGGGCCCTTGCTGAAGCGCAGCTGAGAAGACACGGGGAGGAACCCCATCTGACCCCACAGGGAACCCGAGTCTGCGTCATCCTCCTGCGATCATGAAAGAAACCTAACTAACATAGCTGATCTGGGACGAAGAAAAGCCAGAGTGCCGGCGTGAAAGGGAGATGGCCAGCAAGCTGCTTGTTCTGGAGGAAGCGTCGTGGGCAGAAGGCGCTGGGGGAACCAGCACGCACTCAGGGCGACGCCCGCTGAAGACCACAGAACTGTGAGGACCGTTTCTGCTCCCGGCTATTTCTCAAGCATCTAGCAACTCACAATATAAAACAGTAAAAACAGTTCCAGGAAAATTTTTAAGAAAGTTTTTAAGGAGAAAATAATCTTATTCATTCATTAAGTTTGAACAAAAAAAATAAGTTTGAACAAGATAGTAAGAAACTGAAAGCCACAAGAAACAAGTAGCTTTATTTCCTAAAACTGAAACCATATCAATAAAGCATACAACTTGCGTTTATTCCTTGAAAAACAACTTGCTTTCACGTGCTCAGGGGGCACGTGTTTTAGGATGGCTAATTCAAAAAAGTCTGATCCAAAGACATTACAAGATCATTTTATTTCATGCTTTCATTTTCCTAAAAAATAAAAGACCCAGCTTACTCTAAAAACAGCGTGACTACACACACTGTTGGGAGTACTGGAAAATGTCGATGGCGTTAATCCGTATGTATCCGTCAGGATGCTCACCTATAATTTCAGAGCTCAGCGAAGAACAAGTGTAAGAACATCTGAATACGGATGCCTTTCGCAGTATTCTTTAGCATACTTTTTCTTTTAAAGCTGTTCCCCATACCATTCCTAGAAAACCTGTACAAAACACTCAAGTCATCTGCACACAGAGCCTGACAAGATACGAGACTCAGTCAGAGGTGCTTGACTTAGTCCCTGTGTCCTACGTCGCCTCTGTCACGAGTCCCAGAGTCAAGTCCTTCTTAGCCTTCTTCATTCAGCAACAGCTCCATAACTTTACGATAAAGTTTACAAAACTCAAGAGTCACTTATGCCTGACAGGCAACCACCTGTTACATATGGGTGTCAGAAGGGAGCGGGGGCCCACACCTCCAGGGCCCCTGCTAGACGCAGCCCCGGCGCTGTTGGGTCTCCGTTACACAGAACTAAAGCATCCGGCCCCCGTCCATCTGCATGGTCAGTGAGCAGGGCTGAGGTCACATGCAGGATGGCTCGGCTTCCCCAATTCCCTTCCACAGGGCTGCACCTTCAGCTGTGGTCAGCAGCAAGCTCGTGAGCAGAAATCCCTGAGGCCATGAAGGAGGGGCTGCTGGGCTCAGTTCTTCCAGGCTTGGCGATGACAGCCCTGCGTCCCAGGGAGAAGCTCGGTGAGGGCACCCTGGGTGGGCAAGCTTCCTGAGACAGGGCGACGTAGAGAGCACAGCTACTCTAGAAGGGCGTCACCACTGCGTCCACCTGTGCCCAGCACAGCTTTGCAGCCTCGGCTCTCCTGGGGTGGGGCAGGAGGCCCTGAGGGCTCGCCATCCCAGCCAAGGAGCTGCACGCCAGGGCGGCCTAGGAAGGTAAGCGGGACGCACTCAGGGTGCAGCGCCAGGGGTGTTTCTCTGATTCCTCTCTTTCTACCTGGCCCAGATTGATTTCTATGTGGCAGCCTAGGTTAGATTCTGGGGTTCTTGGAGCACAATATCCAACTACGCGGTCCTGCCTCGGCAACAGTAACCATCTATAGGATGCTTGGCCTGCTACACAGGCAGTGCAACATTACACACAGATGCTAGAACGTAAGCGGGGCAGAGGCGGCCCACCACTCCAAGCCTGTGGCAGTTCGGAAGGCGGCCGCCATAGCTGGGGTGGCCACTACTGCTCTCCACCGTTTCTCGACCTGCAGAAGACACGAATAGCTGCGCAGCTGGCTCCTGCCTTCCAGGCCCTTCGCGCCTCACCCAGCGGCACTGAGCTCTTAGTCCCTGCGTAGAAGGAGCAAATCTCTTTCTTTGGCCACCGCACACTGAGCTCCCCTATCATTAAAAGGGTCTGTAAGAGAGACACGGAAAGGCTATGGAAACCAAATGGCACAGGCAGAGACGCGCCACACACTTCAGGCCTCTGGACCTGTGCAGCTCTATCCGTCCAGGCCTGGGGTGTCTGCAGACTCTCCTCTCTCCACGCTGCCTCTCTCGGCGGCCATCTGCAGAGTAACCCTGCGGGCCTGCCAACCTTCTCGTCCCCCAGCCACGGGCTTTCCCCATGTGAGAACATCCACTTGCAGAAGTGTTTCACTCCACCCGTGTAAAGGGGGCCTGCAGAATCCCGGCAGACTCCTGGGGGGCATTACAGTGCTAACACACCCACACGACCAGCAGCTAGCACGAAGGATTTCAGAAAAACTTCTGAGAAGCAAATACACCACAGTACGTTGGCCTTGGAAGAACTTCAAAATTGAGAAACTAACTTTTTCTTCCCAGATAACAAAGTATCTGTAACCTCAGTCTTTTTGTCTTAATGACACAGGTTTTCTGAGAGAATCGATACACCTGGTCCGAGTAGATCGAAGTGAAGTGATCCGCTTACCTGAAAGCTGAGTGTGCGTCTTGTGGACGAGGCCGAGGTCTCCGGAAGGCGCCTTTCTTAAAGTGCTCTCTGCGGCAGGAGGCAGCTACAACACAAGAAGGGAAGACTGCTTTTGTTTTTTTAATGGGCAAAAATACTAAAAGAAAATGATAATTCCTTTTCAAAATTAGCCAACAGATTAAAAAATAGGTATGTTAATAAACCCAAGTGTGTTAGTTTTTATTTAGAATACAAAAACCAATTTGCTCACTTTAACTGTTGGTTTGTTTTGATCTGGTTTTAGACAAAAAATATGACAGCAAGTAGTAAGAAGTAATGTCAACAAACTTTCACACACTCAGCGTTACCTCTTCAACTGGAAGAAAGCGCTAGGATTTCCGAGCGCCTCTGGGCCGTCACGTCTCCACAGCAGGACACGGAGGCCCACTAGGTGGGCAGCTCCTCAGCACCGATCACCTAGCTGGGCCAGAGACCGAGATGGCCACAGAGGTGCCACGCATTCCCACGCCAAGTCTCACGCATCCACTCGCTCATGCGTTCAACAAGTGCTGAGGACATTTTCTACGGGCCCAGTACTGTTCAGGGCCGGGGGTGGGGTGAGATAAAAATATATGGCTTACGAAATTCACACTTCAGAGAAGAGACACTGAATACAAGATGAACACGGACGACTGTGGGGGAAGCACACTCAGCAGAGGGAGCAGCCACGGCCCTGGCTGGTCCAGGCCAAGGGGCTTAGGAGCTCCCTGAGGGCAGGGGAAGAGAGGGTGAAGCGCAGGCTGGACAGCCAAGGAGGAGCTGGGGAGGCGTGAGGCAGCAGGACCGTGGATGGGGCCTTGGCATCGGAGCAGCTCCCCGCCAGGCCCTGGGGAGTGGGTATGCGGTACCTGTCTTCCTGTGAACACCATCCTGGCATCAAGACCAAGGCAAAGGGGAAACTATCCGCTCCTGGACAGGAGCTTTCTTTCTCTCAATAAATATATTCTGCTTATAAAAAAAAAAACCCAAGGGAAAACAGGTGACCCAAAAAGTGGCCTTAGCCCTGGATTTGGCAATCTCTAAAAGATAGCTAAATTTTATACTAGAAATATTCTAGAAATAATTTTCTAATTGTTTACAAAAACCAGATGCCTTAGCCAGGGTAAGGTGAAATCCAACTACTAGAATCCAAGTCCAGATTCCAAGCTCCTCTGTAAAGGGCACACACAACACAGATGGTGTTCAGGAGTCCACAGGCACCAGGAGGCGGGGCGCGACCCTGCAGTGCAAGCAGTTCTAAGGTGCGGCAGTGTCCCCGCTCCTCCAGGACACACTTCTACGTCACTGGTGACTCGACGGTGCGGAGCACGCTGGGCCGCACCAGCTCCAGTCAGGGCCAACAGCAGGGCCAAGGTGCTGAGGAGACGGCAGGAGCAGCCTCAGGGTAGGCCCGCCTCTCTCCCCAAAGCCTGCCCAGCACTCCCAGGCCACTTTCCAGTGAACTGACCACCGCACTTGAGCGCGAGCGCCTGGGTCTTCCAGGCAAACTTCATTTAATTAAGCTGTCTCCGCAGTAGGAACTTCTTTGAGGAAGGTCAGTGCTTCCTGCCTTTCTCTTAATAATCCTTCACGGAGGCTCACTCATCGTAAGCATCTGTGATTACAGAACAAGGTAATGAAATAAGGACACTTGGGTGAGGAACCCAATGTCTCCTTAAATACCTTCCCAATCCAGGCAACTGTAGGAGGGTCAACTCTGAACCGCTCATCAATGGCTGATGGAGCTTCGGTGCTTCCGGGATCACTGGCCAGCACAGGGACACCCGCGGCCTGGCCTGGCACTCCTATGGCCAGCAGCCTGCCATGCCCACTGCTCTGCTTTTTTTTTAACTCAGTTTTTCAGGCCTTTGTCAGACCCTCTACTTTGTGTACACCCCATCCTGCCTGAAAGAACTTCCCATTTCTAAACTGATTCCCACTTCCCAGGGTGTGATTAGAAGCAGCCCCTGGGTGGGAAAAAAGAGCACGTATCAGAGAACAGAAAATGCTTTAGGTAGGAAGTTCCTATGCATTTATGCCGATAAACCCATTTCTAATTGTCCAGGAAGGTCATTTCTTCTTCAGTAAAGAGCTCTGACACTAGAAAAAGGGGAACAAAGAAAAGTTTAGAGGGTCCAAGAAATTATTTATTTTCTTGTCCCAGGAATATATAAATATTCCCCTCCAGGTAGTAAAAACAAACAACAACAAAAAAAATGTAATGTATCTAGATATAAAAGTACACATTTTGGTTACTTTGCAAAGCCGTAAGTAACATTTTCTGGTCCTGTATGAAACTGTCCCTCAGATACGTTCAGAGGCCCTGTGGACGCAGGCCAGTCCAGGCTCTCGGGGTAGGGCTGCATCCCGCAATACACACCAACATCTGTATTTAAATCTGTAACGAGCTGCTGCAGATGCATGTTCTCTAAGACCCACCCCCGAGAGCACTCACCCCTGAGTTCCCCTCTTTCTCTGCTCTTCTCGTTTATGCACAGGTGCTGGCCCTGTGTCCCGGTGTCACAGGCACTGGCCACCTCTGCACCGTGGTGCCACACTGGCCACTGCTCCCCTCTCTGAACTCGGCTCACCGGAGTGAGCTGTGTAATGTTTACATCTGCCCAACGCTTCGGCAGTGGAGAAGGGAGAGGACAACAACCACTTCCTTGTGAGGCAGCAGACTGCTTCAGAATTCTCTAAAGCCAAGGCAATGCAGATGGCATTTCAGGAGATTTACAGAAAGAGAAAAAGGATACTGAATTACTTCAGGTCATTTGTATCCACAGCAGGGACAACAAGCAAAGGAAAACCAGTGCGGTGGAGACTGCGCACTGGGTCCCGCTGGGCTCCTTCTGCAACAGGGGCAGCCGTGGTTATTATCCAGGGTGGAAAACGAATTAGGACAAGTGTTCTCAGGTTCATCTTGCCTCCCAACACGTTACCTGCCAAAACACGGCCAAGTTTCCAAGCCACACAGACACTACTACCGTTAATGGCTATCAACTTTCTTATTATGGATGATGGACCAGGCTCAGTGCAGTCCATGGAAAACTTCATGATGCTCCTCTTAAAACTCACCAGGGTGAGCGCTGATGCCGGATGGTCTACCATCCCCTGGTAGGTGTGGAGGAGGTGAGGCACTGTGTTGGCCTGAAGCTTTCCTCTGCCACGGGATTCACTGAGGCCTTACAGCCAAGACTCAGCATCAGATCAGAGCAGCTCTTTTTACAAAACACAGAAGTTGCAATGGTGGGCTTTGCAAGAGTAGGCAAATAATTCCTGATGGCTCTCCGAGACCAACGGGACTCTCCACTAGCAGGAGACGCATGGTGGCAGCCGGCCAGCCCTATGACTGGTGACTCAGGACACAAGTTTCTGGAGCCCATGGTCTGAGATAAGGGGAGGACAGTCAATCTGCCAGCAAGGGGCTAAACGGAAGCGAGGGCTCTCTGTGCACAGAACAGACTTTATGAAAGGTATAGTGCGAAAGCAAAAATTTATGCTGCATTTGTTAGGGTATTTTGATCCTTAGCCTTACTCAAATATTTCTCTTTAGAATTTGCCAACAATCTAAGATTCTTTTTTATTTGATTTGGAAAATTATCCAAGTAACCATTAATGGAAACACACAAAAAATGTCAGACAGTGGTTGAAGTCCGTGGCACAAGCACTTCCTTCGAGGACAACTCCCAGGGCAACATCACGGCTAAACAAAGCCAGGAATCAAAATTCACTCAAGCACAGCTGAGTTTACACCTATGTAGCTACATTTGCAAGAATCAGACATGCGAACATTTTCTATATGAAAAAGGCTGCATGAAAACTACAAAAGGTGAGACAAAGAAAACCACGCAAAATGAAGGCTGCACACATCTCTGAAGAAACAATAGCACGCTACTTCTGCTGAGACCCAGCATCGAGTCGAGCACGGCTGCGCTGCCCTCACTAAAACGCGTCTCACTGGATTCTCCTTGATGCCTCATTATTCAGGAGACTGGGCTGGGAGCAAACAAAGTCAACTGGGGGCTGAAACACACCTCTGAGACACTACACTGATGAGACACTAGGCTTTGCAGAACGGAAGGAATCGTTCAATAGGAATCGCTGCCCAGCACACGCACCCCCAATCCAGGTAAAAGCAACATTCCTTCTTGAATAGATGAGCTGTTTACAGGTAAGCTGCCCCTGGGAGAACGTATTTCAGTCTGGAATGCTGGAGCACAAGAATATCAACAAAGGGAAATCAAATTAAACAGCTGACACTGCACACACGCTCCGCTTCGTGCACAGCGTGTCTTTCATGAGAGATAAAGACTGAGAGTAATTACCCTGAACCGAGACTCCTTTGCTGACTTCCTGCTCAGCCGGAGGTCCTCAGCCACCAATGCTCGACAACAAAGACGTGTGCCTGCTCCTCTGTGCCTTCTTCCTTCTTTACTGCTACCAGCCGAGCACCTCGCTGCCACAGAGCACCGCGCAGCACTCTGTATCTATGTCTCTAATGCAGCATAAAGATTACTGTGGAAACCTATCGAGCCAGCGAGCAGCAGCCCAGCCACCAATGAGGCGGCGGCACATGCGGAATCCAGCACATGCTCTCTGAGGCTCGGGCTGTCGGCAGACTTCGGAGGCTGCTAACCTAATTATAGCTAGTTTGCCAGCACAGAGCTGTTGGAGCAAAGCGCAGGAACAAATTAAATTTTAATAAATTAAACCCCACAGACAAAATCATCTTGATTTCTTGTCTTGTCATTCTGAGGACTAATGTGTCGCCTTCTAAACTGTAAGTAATTTTTAAAATACATTCTTATTTTTCTCCCATTTGGAGAAACAAAGGGTAGTTAAATCAATGGCACTACTGTCTTACTTATATTCAACATATTTCAGCACTGAAGAATCAATACACCAGTATCATGGAAATAGTACGAGTGCTCTAAAGATCCAAGTCTCACTTTATTTACTCTGATTAGCAATTTGCCACTTATTTATCAGGAGGGCGCATTAATCTCTCTTCAATATAGTCTTAAAATGCCACACAAATCTCTACCCATAATATCACGGTGCTTATGAAGGTGTCAAAAATCATAATCTTGACTATCGTGATTAATAATAATTCAGAACTATAAGAGGTCACTGCCAAAGAATAAGGAACCTGTCCATGACACGCCTGGCTGGCCAGACTGGTTCACCAAGCCAAACCCTGAGGGGTGGATCACCGAGGCCTGAGCTCTCAATCTTCTCCCTCCCAGTTGTGACCTGGGGCACGCGTCCCAATGCCTCTGTGTCTCAGAAAGGGCCAGAGGAGCCCCGCGGAAGGCTCCCTGTTAGTGAGGCGTGTGCGCCACGCGGCTCCGCACAGCGTGCTTTCTACGCGAGCTCTAAATGAGCAGTTATTAACAGGAGTGATCTTACCGCTCCGCCCTGCTGCCCTGCTAGTACCACAGCTCTCAAAGGAAGCCCTGAACACTGCTCCCCTGCCCATCTCTGGGAGAAGCACCGTGAGAGGCGACCGGCGACACAGGACTGTTCCTGGTAGCCCCCCAGGAAGGCAATCTGCTTCTTCTTGGATACGTAAGTGACTGTGTTCCCTTGATTCTGTAGGAATCCATGGTAAAGACTACAGGCACATAATTACGCTCTATCATGATTTATAGTACAGGCTACAGTATACACATTTCAAAAGCAGTTTTCACAGATGGTAACAGACTAAACTTAACTTGACAAATTTATGTGAGAGGTCAGCTAGTCAAATGCTACTTTGAGGCCTGCATGCCCTGTATCTGTCATTTTTTCCTTCTTGTTATGTCCTAAGTATTTAACATCATAGGCTGATATGAAGCAAATTTGGTACCTATTAAATTTATTTTCCATAATTCCTGATGTTGCTGTATCTATGACACATACCAATCAGTCAAGTTCCATTTCTGTAGCTTTTTGTTTTGATTTGGTTTTTTGGTATTGAATTTTAAGTGTCTCTGAAAAGTTCCCTTGCTGCACGGGCACGGCAATCCGCCCAAGTGCTCCTGCAGGGCCACGGATAACAAGCGACGACCGAGAGGCGCGTCACGCCCTTCCGTCTCCACGCAGCGCACACTGCTGGGAACTCGGACAGCGAAGACCAACAAGAGGAAGCACAGAAAGACTGCAGAAAGGCCAACAAGAACAGCGACTCTGACAGAGACGAGCCTGCCGAGGAAGGCGACTGTCCTTGTGACGCTGAAGCACGGAGGGTGAGCATCATCAAAGGACAATCGCCAGCATCACGAGCTGAAGCTCCAAGTGGGGGGCTCAGCCATCCGGCTGCCAGGGTCGGGGCCTCCTGCAGGCTCCCACCCAGGAAGCCCCTCGCAGCTTCTGCCTCCCGCTCCGCTGAAGGCTTGAGCACAAAATAGGCACTCAGAAGCGGTTTGCTGACATTCTGCAAATCTTTGCTGCCGCGACGACTGGCACGTTATGGGTCGAGAGCAGCAGTCAAAGATGACCGGCTTCTGTACCCAAGGGATGAGGAAGCGAGTGCCTTCGCCCACCACGACGTCCTGCACTCCATGGAGTCAGTCAGAGACGGCCGCTCTGTGCTGGCGTCCGCACTGCGTAAGGCAGAGCTCACCACACCTCCTGCCGCGGCCAAGGCAAGGCCGAACTCGCCTATGGACTCAAACACTTTTGCAGCCATGTTTCCTTCTGCAGGCCCACATGCCGCTCTCCTGCAGCTGCCGCAGTGAGCCCGCCCTGTGCGGCTGCACCCAGAACGCATCACGCACGGTGCCTTCTCCTGTCCTATCCCAGAAATAATCACTGTGACATCACGATTGAGGTAGAGTGAAGGAGATAAAAGCAAAATCACTTCTCCCCCCCCCCAAAAAAAGCAGTTTGATTAATTTGTCTCATGCTCCTCTTGTGTAAGACAGAAAGCAGACTCTCTAAGGTCAGGAAGCAACTGTCTTAGATCTTATTCTCTATCATGTTGTTCAGACCCCATGCTTGTTTCAAAATAAGTCACAGTTCACTGGTGATCTCTTATGGCGATTCTGTGAGGCGGGTGGGTGGGCGGTCGTGTGTGTGTGTGTGTGTGTGTGCGCGTGTGTGTGGACCTTGGGAATAAACACTTTGATGTTTATTAATACAGATTATTTTTGAATCTCAGTCAATTCACTTTTGATGCTGGATAGTCACTCCTTCACTATGCCTAGTTTGGAGCACATACTAGGTGAAGAGTTTCTCGCAGAGCATTAGTTGAGGGACACCGCAGAGAGGACCGTGCAAGTGTTTGGATTCCTAGCAGAGCTTCCACTTGGAAGAAGGAGACAATCACCGAGTCAATTCACACACAAGCGGTAACCCAGAGCAGGGCAAGCACCTGGAGGCACCTCAGTCAGGCTGGAGGCAGGCTCCCATTTCCTTGGCTGACCCGAGGATAGTGACCTTCAAGGGCTATGAAGGTCACGTGGGGCTGCAAAGGCTGGAGGACAGGACACAGGCAGGCAGAGGAGACCCTATGAGAAGACCAAGGGCAGCCCGAGCTGGAGGCCTGCGCAGCTGCCTTGCGCATTCCCTGTCGATCTCCTTCCTCCTAGTAATGGACGTGTCCATCTTCCCTGGGGACTCGTTCTCCGCCCCCAGCTGGTGTGCAGGATGAGAACACACATATTTCACACTTGCTGCCCTGAATGCACAAAAGCAGCCGGCACAGGGATGGTCTGGGGCTGCCCTGTGTGCATCCGACACGTTTTGACTGCTTAACCCTAGAAAAGGCAGCCAGAAAGCCAGTGGCCTGTATTTTCAGAATTTCTACACAGGCTCCTATTAGTTTTTTCCCTTTAGGAAAAAAAATGTTAAGGTTCACATACTAACCATGGGCAGGGCCAAGGGATCTGCAGCCAACAGGTTGGTCCACATGTTAAAATATGTGAATGTTTTAACATATTGATCACAGTAAGCCTCAGGCCTCCACCCACAAGAAGCCCCTGGGGCAGCTTGGGGCCGGCCCCTAGCGGGCAGCACGGTCATCGTGGGAATTCAGGACCCAAACTGGGGTCACTGCAGGTGGAGCTGGGCAGAGGCCGCCGATCAGCTCCCCAACTCGTGTGCCTGCTCCATGTCAAGGATAAGAGGACACTGAGGTCGAGCAGGACTCCTCTGGCCCCTTCGTTGGGACACTGATGCACGTGGGACAGGTCATCGTGACTCTTCTTGCTCTGTTCTTAACGTCAAAACAGCAGCTTTTCTTCAATTTTGAAGAGCCCGGCACGGTCAGTTCAGGTGTCGTGATGTGCTTAGTGTGATGTCCTTCTGGGAAGGACAGAACAGGCTGTCAGCTGTCCAGCGACACACACAGCCCTGCTCCCTCCCTCTTCACACACCCAGTGTCCCCAGGTGCTCACAGAGTGAGCCCACAGCCTGGAAGGCCCCCGGCGGCCTCTGTGATCCGTGCAGTAACTGTGCGACCTCAGGACTGCTGGCCAGCTGCTCCCCAGGAGGGACAGCAGAGCTGGAAGACGACCTGCAAGGCTGTGTGCGACCACGTGTGTTTTCTCCGGGAGATGTGGGTTAGAAGCCAGCGCTGCACCTAGCCGTGTCTTCTCGGGGTCTGTCCTTTGCTCAGGTCTCTACCGCACAGGTGCAGGGACACACGAGTGCAGGGGAGAGCACAGGTGCTGCATGTCTCAGGGGAGGCTCGCTCAGGAGTAGGCCACAGAGGCCTACAGGTCTACAGGTCTGTGGGAGAGGTGGCGGGGGCCGTCGTGGGAGGTGTGGAGTCCTGGCTCCCGGGCTGTCTTAAGACGCCCACCACGCCATGTCTACCTATGGACTGAGGATGCAGGCAGCTCGGGCACCAGGCGGACTTCCCAGAAGCCATGTGCCTTTGGGTGGCTGCACAGCAAGGGCAGATGGGCGGACTCTGGACCACAGTGCGCAAGGGCTGTCCTCAGGCAGCCTCTCCCCGTCCGCAAGGGTGACCGCTCTGCTTTATTCCTGTATACTTCTGAGGCTTTAAGAGACGTCAGCTCTTCTTGGTGTCTGTCACGCTGACCTGCCAATGGATCACAAAAGACAGTCTGCTGCCATCTGACACGGCCCGATCAGAGGTCTCTGTGCCCCAGGGTCATCTCAGTTACGCCTGAGCAGGCAGGGACTTGGCTGATTGCTTGAGTCTTATAACAAGAAGTCACAGTGTACAGAAAACAAAAAGAAATACTTAGGTATGGGACTTTCAAAAAAATCGATCCGAATTCCTGCTGGGTATGTCTCCCTCGGCCCCTGTGGCCTTTCCTAATCATCGACATCCAGCAACAGGGCGCAAAAAGAAAGGCCACCGCGTCCTCCCCACACAGCCCACGCAACCCGCCTGGCCTTCCAGCCTCCTCTAGCACCCTAGCCAGCGCCGGTGTGCCCCCGCAATCACGACCCTTACTGACACTCCAGTAATTCAGTAAAAACACACAGGACGCTAATCCTGGTAAGCAGCTCCTGAGCCTGTTGACATGGTGTTGTCACAGTCCCTGCACACACTGGCCAAAACTGTGAGGAAACCACGGATGGTCACCACGCAGGCGGGAGGAATGGAAGAGGGGCTACGTCACAATCGTGTACTTTCCCCTGCAAGCTAAAAAAAACCCCTAAATGATTAGGCTAATATTAAGTATTGAAATTCTGACGCAAAAGTACACTTTGACGGCCAAGAAAACTCAAGTTAAGAAAAACCTTCATGAAGCTGGATATAGTCAGCATTCCAGGGTTCTAATTTACACACAGTCACTCTTAGAAAACACATTTTTGATTGGCCTGCCCTCCAGAGCCACTCACTTTTACCTGAACAATTAATTTTTAAGTACACTAAGAATCAATTACAGCCCGCTGGGTTCTCGGGACCCTTCCTGCCTTGCTCTCGGGGATGCTCCATCCCTCCCATCAAGCTGAAGCTCAGGCTCAGCAAGTGTGTGGGAGAGCCCTCATGCTCCCCCGAGCCCCTGGACTCCTCCAGAGCCAGCACAGGCCTGGCATACAGGCCTGGGGTGAAACCCTACAGCTGAAGTCCCTGCAGAATGTCTAGGGGCCCGAACCACCCAGCTAATCCAGGAGCAGAACGTCTTGCCAGAGGGGCACAACAGGCGCACAACATCACTTCCAAAGGATGCAGCAGGAAGGAGCTGAGCACAGCAGCCAGACCTAAGCCAGGCACAACTGGATGAACTCAATCTCAGCAGATCTGCACGTGAATTTCAGTAGGTTTAGCACATTAGGTTATAATGGCACCAAAGCTCTATACCAAAGATCAGAGGACAATGCTATAAAAAAGACAAAAAGAAGGAGTAAAATGCAATCTCAGGCCCTGAGCCCACCAGAACAATTGCAGAGGACACTAGCACAGAACAAATTGGGAATCACACAGCTGAATTATCTGAAACAATATCTTATGAAGTAAAGGAACAACTGTAGAAAGGTATAGAGGAATTCAGATCAGAAATAACCTCTGAAATAAAAAATAAATCTCTGAATTCATAGCATCTGAAGTAAAGAATCAAATGCAGAAACATAGGAAGTCAGAAAAGAAACACTCTCTGTAGTAAAAGAATTAATAACTGCTTCTCAAGAAGACACTGATAGAAAAATAGAAGAGATTAGAAAAGCAACGGATTCCTTCAATGAGCAATACAAGAAAGAAACAGATTGCATGAAGGAGAGGCAAAGAGATATAGAGGAAATTAAAATCTCAATCACAAGCTTGCAAAACTGTTTAAGTG
>NDGN011543184.1:0-42299 GCA_002564285.1 Tympanoctomys barrerae
AGACAGACAGACAGACAGACAGACAGACAGAGACGGACAGACGGATGGACAGAGACAAGAGAGAGGGGAGAGAGGAGAGAGGAGAGTGCAAAAAGAGCTGGAGAAAAAGAGCTATGTGAGAAGAGAAGTGAGGAACTGTCAGTTGAGAGAGGATAGAATGGATTCTGGTATCTGGTGTCACACAGCAAGAGAGGCTGGTCACCAGGCCTCCCGTCCTCTACAGGTGGCCTCTGGTGACTGGTTGGCCACCTCAATGAAAGCTCACAGCAAGTGCTGAGCCTGGGTAGGCTGGGGAGAGACAGGGAGAGCATGCGGGAGGGGCCGGGGCCTGAGCAGCCCAACTTGGGGTCTGGCCGTGCCCCTGTGCCTAGCACTCCTTCGACTTCCTCTTCTTTAAATGTTTTTCCAGCATGTGAATGGGGGGGGGGAGTTGGCGCTGGGTGCCCTGTGGCAAGGGTGGAGGAGGAGGATGGTGACCAGCCTAGCCTTGTCCATCCTGGGGTTGGCGGTCGTCTCTGGCTCAGGGTGACAGGTGCCATCTCTAGATGCTCCCGGGGCTTGTCAGAGTGCTGCTGCCACTGGTGATACAATTATCTTTCCTCCTTCAGGGTCTCTGTCTGCGGGGGTGCTAGCTACTGTTTCTTGACAGGTGGCACATCTCTCTCAGGCGGCACTGTGTGGTGGGCCTAACCCGCTCCAGCCAGATGCCAGCCTCCCTGCCACCCCCGTCCTCTCAGCTCCTGCACTGCACATCTTATCTCCATCATCCCTGTTCAGATTCTGGTCATGTCCGGCCCTAGTCCCTGTCACTGGGCCACCCCTCCGCAGTATGCCTACTTTCACATATTTCGCTTTGTTCTACAATGGTTGACATGCCCAAGTAGCAGCCACCATTGAATATGGCATTGAGGTCACCAAGTTGGACCTCCCCTCATGCCCATCTCTCTTGCTCTGCTCAATGGGTCACAAGGTGGGCTTATTACATTATGGCACCTTAGACCCCAGCCCATGGACAGAGACCTTATCTCCAAGTCCTGTCCTGGGTACCTGCCCCGAAGGCTCTGCCTACAGATTCCCAGGCCAAGCCGCTGGACTTGGGTCTGCTCAGCAGGAAGCTGCAAGCCCACCTGCACCAGAGAGAGTGAGGAAGCTCAAAGGTCGCCTCCCGGAGCCTGTCACAGCTGAACACCAGCACTGAACCATGTCCAGTCTTGTCTTTGGAACACACAGAGGCTGGAGCAGAAGTGGGAAGGCCTGCTGCAAGCTTGGGTCTTGCCTTGGAGAAGCATTGGCTTTGGGGTTCACCTCAAGCAAGGCAGAGCATGGCCCATCCCGTGGGCCACCACAGAGAGAAAGCTGTGGGTCCCCCAGGATACCGGGCTCCGTGCAGGCCTTGGAAGATGAGTCACCGCACAGTGGGCAGACAGCTGCCCCTAGCGCTGTTGGAACAGCCTCTTTCTCTGTGGCACTAACATCACTCTCCTGAGGAAGGCAGATAGAGTAGAACTGGAATTTTTTTGCACTCCGTTCGAGGTCCCTGTGTGGACTCCCAGGGCCCCTCCCTCCCCGCGCCAGTTGCAGAGCGCACCTCCTTTGCACCTTGCCTTTCTCGCCGCTCTGCTTGCTGCCTGAGGCCTGGCTCTGCGGCCCGTGGGGCTGCTTTCCATGCCACCAGAGTGGAAATGTGATTTTTAAGTCCTGGTTCTAGCTCTTAGTAGATGTGCACTTTTAGAAAACAATTCTTAAATTTCTTTAATTGAAGAATGAGGGTACAGCTGGGAATGCCTCATCCCAGTGGGATCCCTGGCACTCTGGGAGGCTGAGGCAGGAGAACTGAATGAATGTTTGAGTCCAGCCTGGGGAATTTAGTAACTTAGGGAGACCCTGACTGAAAACATAGTATAAAAAAGGGTCTTTGGGATATAAGGACCCATGCAAAGGCCTTGGCTCAATCCTTAGGGGGAAGGGGGCGGGGGAGGGAGGGAGAGTGAGAGAATGACATTCGTGTCTTAAAGCCACCATCACAGAGTGCTCCGAACTGGGGATTTGCAAAACAGACCTCTATTTCTTCAAAGATTTGGAGGCTAGATGTCCAAGACCAGGTGTCAGCAGGGCTGGTGACCCCTGAGGCATCTCTCCCTGGCTGGCAGATGCCACCTTTGCTGTGTCCTCTCATGGTCTCCTTCAGCTCATGTGCCCCTAGTGTCCCCTCTGTATGTCTGAATGTCCTCTTTTTATAAGGGCACTGGTCAGGTTGTGTAGCCCGGCAGGAGACCTCTCTCTGAGGATAGCGGCCTTCTGAGGAGCGTCTCCAGAGTGAGGGCCTTGGCGCAGGAAGCTGGGGAACCACTCAGCCCACAAGCAGGCATCTTTCCCAGGGCTGAGCCTCCAAACTGGACAGTGGCTGTGGGCTCTGAGCGAAGGCCATTGACTCAGGGGTCCCAGAACATGGCTGTCACCCCAGCTTCCCATCCTGCCCCTGCTGGATCCCTGCAGTTAGCTGGCCACCTCTGGCCCACTGTCTGCTGGTGGCCTTTCTTCTCAGAGCTGTCCTCAGGATCAGTGAGGCCATTATCCTCATGCAGGGAAAATAATCAGAAGTGGCTTAGCCACCGTCACATGGCCTCACCAGATAACGTGTGGCTGATGTTGCAGATGGTTTCAGACACATGCTGTGCAGGTGGGCTGAGAACAAGTCTACCTAATGCCCTTGTTACTGGTTCTGGAGCCCCTGGAGGGTCAAAGGTCACTCTCCGGTGACTTCCAGTGAGTATGTCCTGGAGCAGGCCTGGGCTCTCAGTGTTCCCTCTGTGGCGGGCGTGGCTCTCCCATAGCACCAACTTTGGCCTTATAGAATATGCCTGGAGCCTTGGAAGGAGCGAGGACCTTGGTGGGGTGGTGAGTTAGAAAGCAGCCAGGGCAAAGGCTTGAGCCACTGTCAGGAAACTCCCCTCTGCAGGATCCTCCCTGTCCCTGCTGCCTGCAGAAAATGGAGCAGGCACTGTGTGGGGACCAGACCTCCTCCACGTACCTTGCCCTGCCCACCCAGACCCTGAGCCTCCATGTGCTGTGGATGGCAGGTGAAAGTCGCAGTGTGGGAACTGCTGTTGGATGACGCTGGGCACGGAGCCTAACTCCACCGAGTCAGGACCAGAAGTGGCAGAGAGGTGAGACCGGCTGTCAGTCTGCAGCAGCACTGCCCGGGGCCCAGCAGTCTAGCCTTTGTGTAACTGGCCCCGAGCCCTCCTTGCAGCTTAGCAGAGATGTCTTGCAATATTCAGGGACCATTGTGTCAAATCCTGCAGAAAAAATCCAGAAGTCCCAACCAAGAGTCAAGGTGGTAGGTGGTTGGCCGAGACAGGAAGGCTGGAGCACCTCACAAAAGCCATGGCAAGAACAGAGCTCCAGGCCTTGAAGTCACAGTGACAGATGGGACGTAGTATAGGTAACCAGAAGATGGGAAACAGAGTCCAGCAACTGTTTGGCTCTGCTGGTGATGGCTGTTACCCATTCAGAGTCCCTTCACTCGCTTCAGAAATGAATGAGCCTGAGCAGCAGAGTTGGAGCAGTGAATGCTGGGGCTGTGTTGGGGACCCAAGGCTACTCAAAGGCACACTTGGAATTAGACCACATTAAGCTGAGCACAATGGGACAGGCCTGTAATCCCAGCATTTGGGAGAATGAAGCCAGGCTGGGGCACTTAGTTCAATGTGAATCTGAATTACATAGAAAGACCCTGTCTCAAAAGAAAGAAAGGAGAGACAGAGACAGAGGGAAGGAGGGAGGGTGGGAGGGAGAGAGAGAGAGAGAGAGACAGAGACAGAGACAGACAGAGAGAGACAGAGAGAGACAGAGACAGAGACAAAGACAGAGACAGAGACAGAGAGACAGAGAAGAAGAGGAGGAGAGGGGAGAGGAAGAGAGGAGGAAGGGAAGGGAAAGGAAAGAAAGGGAAGGCAAGGGAAAGGAAGGAAGGAAATAAGGAAGGGAAGGAAGGAAGGAAGGGAAGAAGGAAGGAAGCAATGAAGAGTTCAGCTGGAACCACAAGGCTGCTTGAAAGGAATATCCGGGTGTGTCTAGGATTGGGACACACATGGCTGTGACTGCCCATGTTCCCTCTCTCCAGAAATCCATGACCTAAATCTGGTTACTCCTAAGAGAACCTGTACCTCTCCCTCCCCAACCTAACAGCTCAAATACAGCTGGGCTCTATAGGCTCAGCCTAGGAGCCGCTGAGTCCTCCGAGGGGCAGGTGTATCACCCCCACCCTGGCCTGTGTACCAGGAGCAATGCAGGCCCTGAAAGTCCTGCACAGGCCACTCAGATAAGTCCAGAGGAGCTTGAAGGAAAACACCATAGCTGCTCGTGAGGTGTTCTCCAGATTGTTTTCCATGGAAAAGTAGGGATTGAGTCTTCTCTCTACTGTTTGTTTTACATCTCTGTTGTTATTACAGAAGTAACACATGCTTGTTCATTGTGGCAGTTGGCCGTGCAGGTGTTTCCTATGCTTGTGCCAATGTGCTGGGTTTGCCAGGGCACCATATTGTTTTGCAAGCTGAGTCCCCATGCGTCAACTTGCGATGAGGCAAGGAGGGGGGCTGGGGAGATGAGTGGGGGAGGGTAAGTGCTGAGTGTCAAGTGGGAGGACTTTGATTCTTCCTTGGGGTTTGGATCACTGTGGGGAGGTGGGCAGGGACCTAGGAGAAGAAAAGCAGGACACAGAGGACTGGGGCTGTTCAGTTAATCCCTAGATGAAAGGGGCTACTGGAGCCAACATTTTGTTTAAGAGAAAAAATATCTAATGGATAGCTTTAATTTCAGCATTGAAGAATGTCATAGGGGAATTGTCCTCTGGGACAACAGAAAATACGGGAGGAGGTGGTTGCCATGGGATGACATTTGGGTCTCTAGTTGCACTTAGCTCTGAATTTTTAGGCAAAATGATCCATAAAAGAGGTGCCAGGAAGACTGAGGGGAGCTGTGCCTGCAGTGCTGAGGGTGACAGCAAGTTTGTTTGAGAGGGGGTGGGAAGGCGCATGGGCAAACTTGGAGCCAGTCCAGCAACAACGGATGGTGTACTGTTTGATTTAGTTACAAGAATCAGGTAGGCGGACTTAGAAATAAAGTTGATCAACAGCCATTCAGTCACTTGGGATCAGACACTTGGGGATGCTGTGCACTGGGGAGAAATGGAGGGTGGAAGCCTAGGGAACCCTGCCAAGCTGGTGAGGGAAGTAGGTGCTCCCAAAGCACTGACCTAGGAGAGAAATCAGAGCAGGCAGCTGCATCAGGCAAGGCCCAGGAGAAACTGGAGTTGGCTGGAGAAAGCAGTGAGGATGTGCAGAGACCAAGAGAAACCAGAGTGGCAGAGGGGGCTTGTGAAGTGGGTATGACATCCCAGGGCAGCCTCACATGAAAGGGGGAGAAGCCAAAGGGAAGGTTCAGGAGAGAGCTTCATGGGCCCTTGATGAGCTAAGTCAGGGAAAAAGAGCAACTCCAGTGCTCTGAAGAGTGGACCAGAGAGTCCGCCACTGGTCTTTGCTATTGTAGTCTCTTCTCTGGGCTTCCCTGAGAGCAGAGGCTGTTAGGGACAGGGAGGCCACTTGTCACATGCAACAGGGATCCCTTAAGATAGAACTCCTATGGGAAGACATGGCCATATGCACCAGGCTCAGTTTTACCCCGAGGCACTGAGAAGCTCCTGAAATTCCAGGACAGAGTCATAGCAGCAAACCAAGACACATGATGCCTTCAGCATAGGGAGGGCCATGGGCCCAAGTCTGGTTCCTGACTTTGTGTTTCTTTCTCCCTCTTCCTTTAGATCAACACGTGTGGGCGTCTCCTTGGCCGGCAGCCCTGCTGTAACCTGTGGTTGATGTCCAAGGTTTTGACTGTGTGGGTTTGTGTCTTTCTGGCAGGTGTCTCCTCTGTGACTTCCCTGATGTCCCTGGCTTGGGTGCTAGCCTCCTATCACAAGCTGCTGCGGGACTCCAGGGACGACAAGAAGAGCATGAGCTACAGAGGGGCCCTCATCCACCTCTTCTGGCGCCTCTTCACCATCTCATCCCGAGTTATCTCTTTTGCCCTCTTTGCTTCCATCTTCCAGCTCTACTTCGGGATCTTCGTGGTGGTGCACTGGTGCGCCATGGCCTTCTGGGTCATCCATGGCGGGACAGACTTCTGCATGTCCAAGTGGGAGGAGATCCTCTTCAACATGGTGGTAGGGATTGTGTACATTTTCTGCTGGTTTAACGTCAAGGAAGGGCGGACTCGATATCGAATGTTTGCATATTATACAATAGTCTTGACCGAGAATGCTGCCTTGACGTTCCTTTGGTATTTTTACAGAAACCCGGAGACCACTGACTCCTATGCGGTGCCAGCACTGTGTTGTGTCTTTGTGAGCTTTGTGGCTGGGATCGCACTGATGCTCTTATACTATGGCGTGCTGCACCCCATGGGGCCACGGGCTAAGGTCTTTGCCAGCTCCTGTTGTGCCGAGCTGCTCTGGGGCATCCCTTTGCCTCCCGATGTTGAGCCCATGGCACCTCAAACCCCTGGGTACCGGGGGGCCCAGGTTACGCCCACCAGAGCCGTGACGGAACAACAGGAGGATCTCACGGCTGACACTTGCTTGCCCGTTTTCCAAGTGAGACCCATGGGGCCCTCTACCCCGTCGGGGCGTCCTTACCACCCAGAAGGGCCCCTCATTAAGATTGACATGCCAAGAAAGAGGTACCCGGCCTGGGATGCCCATTTTGTGGACCGGAGGCTGAGAAGGACTATTAACATCCTGCAGTATGTCACCCCCACAGCAGTGGGCATTCGCTATCGGGACGGGCCGCTCCTCTATGAGTTGCTACAGTACGAGTCTTCACTCTAAGACCATCTTGACCCAAGTTGAGAAGGGGACCTTACGTTTGGTTTGCGGTCAGTGCCGCTTGCAAGAAATATAACCCTCCCTTCCCCCAATACACAGAACCACCATACCACCAACACCAACACCACCACCACCACCACCACCACTACCACCACCACCACCACAAAAAAAATCAATAAGTCACATCCCCTTCAGATAAGCTTTCTTTCCAGTCGCTATATGTATACAAAGATATTCTCTATGTTTTGTAAGTAAAAACAAAAAGAAAATCTTTCTTTTGTTTTTTACACATAAAAAACAGTATTGAAAAATCCCACACATGGTTTATAGGGTGGAGAAGGAGGAGTCGTCTCCACTCCAAAAGAAAAAATAAGTTTTATACCTTACACCAAGTGTAGATCATTTATGGGATTGGTGCTGATTGAAAGAACAAAACAAAACAAAACAAACAAACAAACACAAATGAACAAACAAAAAAACCTTCAACTGCCTTATGCCCTTAGGTGCTGAGTTTCATTAAGTACTGTCACGTTTTCTCATGTAAAACTCTCTGGTGATTTTTGCACCAGGAGAGGGAAAATTAAACAATCAAATGAAACAAATCTACAAATGAAAACAAAAACCAACCAACGAATCCAATACAAAGCAATCATTCTTCCTATCTGATGATTTGTATTGAAGAAAAACAAATTTACCAAAAGCAAAAGCATCAACCCCTTCCCCATTCAGCTTCCTTCCCTCCTCTCCAGTCCCTGTCCCCACCTCGCAGAGCCTTCGAGGAGCCAAGGGGCCATCTGGCTCTCAGATGGCTGCAAAGGCCCCTGGAAGGCTGTGCACGGCCTTCTCAGCGTTCACCTTGCAAGAGTTGCATTTGTTTCTCAGTGAAAAGCAAAACAGAACAAAACAAAAAGCCGCCCTAATTTGGTAAGGTCAAGAAATTTCACAGCCAATCCAAGGAGACTTCCCTATCTGCCATCAAAGAGAATCAGTAATAATAAAACTCAGCATAGTAGCAAAGAGAACGACATCAATTTAAAGGCACAACACTTAATCGGTGACCGGCAACAATGATCTCTTCCATCATTTTAAGGCTGACAACGGCGTGCATTTATCGCATATGCTAGTGTGTAAGGCCTCTTGTTTCCATTCGGTGGGAAGCCTTAAACTGATCTGGAAAGAATTACTCATTTTTCATTTGTGCTTTTTTTAAGAAAAAAAAAGAAAATATAACACAAAGAGGAAAACTAGAATATATATATATATATATCTATATATATAAAAAGTCAAATTGTAATAACTGACCCATTTCAAAGACTGTTTGGTGCTTCTGTTATTGTGGTTGGCTGAAAGTCATTCAGCTCACCTGGTGCATCTGGGTTGAGTGGGCAATTTGTGTGTGCAGTGTGTATGCGTGCGTGCGTGCGTGTGTGCATGTGTGCCCATAGTGCACATATACATATGTGTGTGTCCCTGCTGCAAGGTCTTGCCAGAAATAAGCAAAATTGCTAGGAAGCAGGTGCTGTCGTGGCTTGGTGGAGGGCCAGTGCCAGGGGCCGGGTGGGGCGGGGGTTTCGAGGTGCCTGCATGAGGCCCCTCCCCAGAGAACGGGTGTCCACCAGCAGCAGACGCAGGTCTGCGAGGCCACGTGGCTTGGTGAGGATTTGCTTGATTTTCTCATTGTACCAAGTTGCATACCTGGAGGTGTTGCATGTGTGTTCAACCATTTGTAAACTTTTATTTTGGGGGGTATTGTTCCTTTCAGGACTATTTCTGTTCTGGAACATCATCACAAAACCATTGTATCTCTACTTGGGCACAAAAAAATTTTAAAAAAAAGGAAAAGAAAAAAAAACAAAAAAGGAAAATATCTCCACAAAAAGATATATATATATATATATAAATATAAGTATATAAATATACACACACAATATTTTTAAGTAAATACTGTTAGTCTTTGTTGTGTGTAGCTGTAATTTTTTAAAAGAAAATTCCAGATATAACTGTTTAGGGTGCAAGACCTCACATTGAACTATTCTGGAAAAGATGTTCAACTGAGGAATTTTTTTTAAATGTTTGTGGAGCTGTTTTCTCAAAAGTTATTAATCAAAGAGACTTTTCCTTCTTACCCCCTTCATTGTTTATCCAAATCTTTCTTTTAAAAAGCCAGTTGTAAAACCAAATGTTCCCTTCCTCTGTTCTGGTCTCCCTGACCAGCTGAATTATTGCACAGCTGTGCAGTGCGTCCTTGCCCCTCCCTGACAGCATCCCTTGGGGGGTCCTCCCACCCATTCTGCAGAAACAGGATGGAACAGAGCACACCTGGGGCTATGGTGAAGGCCATCTGGGCTGCCCAGGTGCAGCCAGGGGACAGGTCTGCTAGTCACACCCAGCTTCCTGCCAGCCAAAGTGCTTTTTCACCTGGTGTCCCCTGGTCCCAGTGTGGCTGGCTGAGGACCTTGCTTCAGAGCTCTGCTGTGTATACTCTGCTGAGGCTGGGGAAGGTGAGGCCATGTGAGGGGCCAACGCCTTAGGCTGGGTGAGAACTCAGCTCCTGTATGCGCCAGGTCTGGGGCTCCCTTGAAGCCCCTTGAAACTGTCCCCAGGTTATCCCCTCGGGACCTCTGCTTTCTTGTCTATGCTTGGGTGTATTTCCTTCTCATTTGTACCCCATCATAGGTTTTAATTTGCCATCTCTCTCACTACTCCACATGTAGTGCGTGTGTGTATGCACGTGCACACATGTGTTCATGTTTACATGGAACCTAGAAAGAAAACTGGAGGTGTTGGCTTTGAGCACGAAAAGTTGGACAGCTTTCAGCTCAGGGAGGTGGTAGCCACAGGGATGAAGGAGGAGTCCATGCTTGAGTTCAACTACTATTGGAGATAGCTCTGAGCCCCAGCTGGGACAAGGCACGTTATTCCCTCCTGCCCTGCTCTGCACCTCTCCATGTGCTGGCGCCTTACCCCATGGTGCCACTGAGACTGTGCGCCTGTTCACAGCTGCTGGGAAAGTGGTTTAGCTGAGAGACAGGAAAACAAAGGAGACGAACAGTAGAGAGCAGGAAGGGAGGGAGACAGGGAGACAAGCACTGTGACCAGACAGATGTCCCTCTGTTGTCACTTGATCCTCATCCTCTCCAGTCCCTGCTTTTCTAGTCACCAGAAACCCTCTCTCCACTTGTCCCAGACATCTACTCCCCCTAGCCCTTCTCTTCCTTCTCTTCCTGTGTCCCCTGCTTCAGGAGGCTGCTGGTGGCTCCCTGGCTCTTGATATCATTATAGCAGTCCATGGGGGAAGTCCATCCCCCCTCCCTAGATGACTTGTATCCTGAACACCCAGATCCTCCTGGACCACTGCACCTATGAGACATGGTGGCCGCATTCCTTGGGAATCTGTCATTTGTATGGGCCCCTGAGTCTCCTGTGTTTGGCCAGTGAGGTACCAGTCCACTTTATCCCAACCGCTTGCTAGTGAGTGGCCTATGGTATTTAAAAAGACATCTCTGGACCCCTTTGTTTCCCAGGAAACCCTGACAACAAACGATAAACTCTGGACATTTGGCTGTGGAGCTGTAGAATAGGATAAACTTGGCCCTTCATTCCCTCCTTGCCCCCATTAAAGCCGCCCACACATCATCTAAGCCCACAGAACACGTGGCTCTTCTTTTCGTTCACAGAAGTGGTGTCTCTTCATCACAGTGGAGCTGCGTTTGTTGGCGTCGTTTCTGAAAGCTCTGTCCCTGTGCTCAGATAGGTCTTGCTGCCTGTCAGCCTCTGCAAAGAAGGGAAGCTCAGCTGCTCATGTATGTCTAGGGTGATGTCTCTGAGGTCACAGGCATAGCCTGGAGCAAGAAGCTTCCTGTCCCTTAGGGCCACCATGAGAACATCCAAGAAGCTCTGAAGTCCCTGGATCAATGATACTGACTTCACCCGTCCCAAAGCTTTTCATATCCCAAACATTTGTCCAATCTTTCTGGAAGATGTCATCTTGCCCTCTAGAGTCACACTTGTCCCAGTAAGTTGGGACCCAGAGATACCATAGGGAACAGACACCCCAAGAAGATCAAGGTCAAAGGAACTGTCCCAGTCTCTCCTGGCTGCATGTGCCATCACCGTGACATGACCTCAATCAAGGGAGACTGCATCCCCACAGCTGTGGGTCCAAGGTGGCAGAACATGTCTGACCAGGAGGGTGAACCTGCAGGCTGTGTGCCATCTCAGTCCACAGCCCCTGGCCCCCATGACACTGCGAGCCTGCCAAATTATATCATTTTTTTTACACTTTTCCTCCAATTTTACCTTCTCCCATCATCCAGTCACAAGGACAGAAGAAAGGCTGTCTGACACAGGCCTCATTAGGAGAAAGTGTCCCACTTGGTGCATCCACCTGAACTCCCTTGGCATTCTGTATGCCTCCTGGAGGTCACGTGCTTTCCTGTTCCCTGTCTCTGCTGCTCCACTCATGCATCTGGACCTGAACACACATTCTCTGTCCTTACCTAGGAGCCAGGAGACTCAGGCTCAGGGTCTAGGAGAGCGCTACGCTAGGCACACTTGAAGCTCTCACACCTGTCCATTCCTGCCCATGGGAGGGCTGGGCTGGGAGGCAGACAACTAGCATTTGTCTGGTCTCCCAGAGCATGGTGTTTTCTGTGACATTAAAGAAATATTGAAATAGCATGATCAGATTTGGTTGAGAGGGAATGGGACTTAAATTCAGAGAGTATAAAGGGAAGAAAAAGAAAGATGGTAATAATTTCACCTAGATCCAAATGATAGTCCCCATAGAGATAGGGAAACTTCCAGGGTAGCCTGGAAGTGCTCAGGCGAGTGCGGGGAAAGGAACTAGCAAAGGGGTAGACCCAGCCCAGCCTTACTTAGAGGGATTTCTTTGCTTTGTTTGCCAACATGTCCTCAAGGATGATGGCCATCTTTAGCATACCACAGGTGTCCTCTGAACAATGAACTCCTCTCATGAAGGCCCGAGTACAAGTCTGAGCTCCTTTGTCCTCTTCTCAGACCAGCCACTGTCACAGAAGCAATATTCGATTCCCACCCCCTGCCCAGCCTAGGGAATGTGGATATGGCTGTGGACGGCCCCTCAGCATGTTACATCCCCACAAGCTTACAAGGGGACTGCCCCTGTGCATCCTAAATCAATGTGTGCCTGTCCCAGTGTCCAAACATAAAAAGGCACCCCCTGCCCCTCAGAGATGTGTTTCTAAGCTCCTCTCTGGGAAAAAAAGACGATGTTTACTTTGAATTCCTGCAACACACCTCTTCCTCTCCTTCATCTTCAGCTGCTTTAAAGCTTTTTATTTCTGGCTCCAAACGGTGTATCTTTGCTTTTGGCCAAATATCAAGTGTGCTGCCTTGATCCGGCTGCGGCTTTCTTCCCCTCCCCACCTGGCTCAGTCTGCCTTATTCCTCTCCCCTGGGCACCATCTGCTTCTTCTTGCTCCCTGTGCCTTTTCTCGCAGTGGTTGGCAGCACATGGCTGATCCATTCTGGAGCCAAAGGTTGTGAGTGCTATTAGTGACAGCTCCTGAGGGCAGCAGACGGAGCGCAGCAGGAGTTCCGCCTTCTCCAGGCCAACACCTAAGAATAGACCACAGTGGGCACGAGCAGGCAGGGCCTAAGGACATCTGCCCTGGGCTGCCCCATCTCATGCAGGACAACATGCAGGTCCCGGAGGGAACCCTGCCTTTGCCCACCCGTCTCTAGTAGGAATCCCAAGACCTTGATCTATATTGAAGTCAGGCAGCCACTCTACGCGCATGCCTCCAGGGGGCACTACTCTTCAAAAGTCTTCTTCAAACCAAGGACAAAGATATTTATTATTTCCCCTTGGTAGAGCGCCAGCTGGTAATTGAGTGGCCTGTCCAAAGAAAACCTTGGCCATCTGTCTTGGTGGATAGAGACAGGCGCTTGCCAGTTCAGTGAACTCTTCTGCTTAGCTGCCATTCAGTTTCTAGGTCCTCAGCTAGAGGGGGCCTGGGGATTTGCTCCAGATTCCCACCTCCTAGGCACTCTCCTTAGGCCCAGAAAGATCAGGAAATGCCACAGGCTGATTCAAGGGCCCCACTGTGACTGTGGATAACTCACTTCCCTTCTTGGTGCCTTGGTTTCTCCACCTGTCAAGTGGATGGGCAGAAGCCCAATCTCTGCTCTCCCTCCTGCTCAGGGATGTTGTGAGGATTGGATGTTGCCTGTAGTGAAGGAATGGTGGGAGGAAGAAAAGTGACCTCACCCCTTGGAAAGTGGAACCACAGAAGGAGGGGACTTCCAGGTGACACTGGAACCCGGAAACTCCCAGAATGAGCAGAAAGAAGGGACAGGGAGAGCAGTGACATCCCTGGATTCTTTAGACATTCACAGCACTGTGAACCCGTTACAGTGACACCTTGGTCAGCTGACCTGGTCACCTGGCTTTAACGGACCATTTGTAATTCTTATATTAAATCTCCTGATATTAATTTGTCCCGAAGGACCGGGGAATACATGGGAATGTCAATCTGGAAACTGACATCCATTAGCTTTGGGCAGATAAGAGAAGGGATGTTAGGAGTGCTTGGAAGTTGTCTGAAAGTGGGATGAAGCTCTTCAGGAAGTGTCTCTCACCTTGTTCTGAACCCTGTGGCTCACCTCATCCAATGGACTCACCTTCTCCTTTCCCCCTGCAGAGTACAGAAAAGAAAGTTTGCTTTTCAGTTGTCCCATTCCCCAAATACATGTGTCCCCAAGGTGGCCTTCATCCCTCCCTAGTGTGCTTTGACTGGCTCCTGAATGCAGAGATTCAGAGATAAACAAGGCTGGGGAATATCACAGATTGTTTTTCTAAATTGGGGTACTTTTTCCCATATCATCCAAATTAGAAAAGCTAAGTTGAATTTCTTTTTCTTTTCTTTTCTTTTCTTTTTTTTCTTTTTACTATGGTTTGACTGTTATCATTTCAAGGACCAAGCTACACCTTGAGCAAGAGACCAGACCTCTCCTAAGAACCTGTATGTACTTCTTAGGATCCAACCCAGAGTGAGGGCAGGTGGGAACCAGGGAGGACACTAACCCTCAGGGGTGCCAGACATGATGCTGATTTGCTATTGGCTCTGGAAACCATCCTAAAAGGGAAAATTCTAGAAGCTTCAACTATTATGGATAAATCAATCTGGCCCTGACCAGGTGTATTCTGATCTAGAAATTCTCATTAAAATGGGAAAGGAAAAGAAAGAATTGCCCTGAGGAAAAGAGTACTCACAAGGGCAGGTCTTGGTTGCTGCTGCCAAACCTTGATCATGGAGCCCAAACTCATTCCCACCTGCTCTGACCCTGCCTGGTAAAGCACTTTGAAGATAAAAGTGTTATGGTTAACAAGGTGAATGCTGCTGTGCTGGCACAAGGGACTGGGTCACAGCCTGGAATTCAGTGACTTCTGTCTGATTTTGTGTCTGATTGTTCTGTGACTAGGCCAAATCCCACCAGGGTTGTTTCCAGAAAGTATTTCTCATGGTTAACAAAAGGAAGGTATGCACAAGACCTCAGATCCACTTCTGAGTCCACTAGCAGCCTTTTGGACTGGTGGATGGATGGTCAGGCACGCTGGAAGGAGAACCTTGCCAATGGATGCCACGTGGACCTCCAGGGAGCTGGACGCCTCGGTAGAGGGCAGGAAGTGTGAAAGGGCAAGGAGGGCTCCCGGGTGTGTGTGGAGACAGACATCATCAACCAGCCAGCCAGTCCTTCCTGGCTGGAGTAGAAATAGCAAAGCATATTCTTTCCAAATAGAGGAAATTGGTTTTCCAGAGTGACTTATTTAAGCATGTTTGGTAAGCAAAAGGATCAGAGAAAGTGTTGAAAGAAAGGAGAGGTGTAGTCTTAGAGATGTATCCTGTATCTGGAAACAAAAAGCATTAGATTATCTGTCTGCAGGCCTACCTAGGTCAAGTCACTCTGGGGCCAATTTCTCTTCTTGTGAAAAAAGAATATTGCTTACCTACCTCACAGGGGTGTTGTGAGGATAAAGTAATTAATGCCTGGTAAAGCACTTTGAGGATAAAAGTGTTATGGTTATCAATTTGCTTCCATTTAAAATCCTTTTGAACATTAATTGAGCACCTACTGTGTGCAAGGCACCATGCTTTGTACAGTGGAGGCCAGGACATAAGCTAGCACCTCTGCTCTCTTTGGATTAAAGATATTTTAAAGAGCTAAGAGGTCAGAATCACAGTGTTATCTCAGTGGGGCCAACAAAGGCAACCTCTGACTTTCTGCCCTCCAAAGGCCACTCCTCTTTCTTCCCCTAGTATCTGGGAAAGCAAGAAGGATAGGCTGTAAGTCCTTCGGCTTCCCTCAGAGAATGCCCATCCAAGAAGCAAAGTCGCTTGCTGGACTCTGAGAGGAAATGATGGCACCCGGCGGTGAGCGCTCCCTGTGCCCAGCACTTTTGGGTCTATTATTTCAATTGTCCCTCTTGTGATCAGCCCTCATCTCCTCTCTAGCTTCAGAGAATGATTTGCTTCTGCTGTCCCAGAAGAGGGTTGGTTCGTTTCCTAGGAAAGTCTGGTACGCTGTTTGCTGGAAAGTTTTGGCTTCTAAAGACGAGAGTCTTTACTACAAAACAAATCAAAACATGAAGCTGTCTTTTTGGGGGAAGGTAATAATTTGCATTCTCTTAGCTGCCTCACATAAAACAAAACCTTTTAAAAATATTTCTTGTTTGCTTTTCCCATCTGCAGAAAGTTCTTCCCTTTGTAAACACACACAGTGGACCCGGTCTGGATTCTAACATATTCTAAAACAAAGAGCATCTGTGGTTGCTTGGAGAGTGTCGAACAGGGATTTACCAGTTTCTGCAAAGAGCCAACTCTTGGTTGACTTGGTTGAGCTGAGCAGGTACAGATTCCAGCCCTAAACTGAAGCTTCCTGCCGGTGCTCCCTGGGGCTTTTGGCTTCTGGAATTGTCTCTTCAGCAATCGCAATTCCTTAGAAATCCTCTGAGAACATCCTCAGAACCTGATGGGAACTTCCTCAACATGGTAGAACCAGCAGGAAGCCACTTGTCATCTTGAAATTATTAAACAATGCCTCGCCTTGAGAACAGGAGAGAAACACTTCTACTTTCACAGGAAAGAAAAGACAAGGAGAAGAGTAGGGTTATTTGGCTTTAAAAACCCTTTTGTTGTAAGAAGGGATGGAGGCCCAGGAGGCCATCATGTCCCCCTCCGTCATGGGCAAAGGCCTGGGGAGGCCCACAGCGAGTCCCCTTTGGTACCCAAGGCAGTATCGATTCTTCACATCATTTTCATTTTGACTTGAATCCTGAGGAAGGTGTGACTTCCACTCTGGGGCTGCCATCTTGCCCTGGGTCGTTCTGAGATTCCCAACCATGACTTTGCCCTTCTCTAGCCCACACTGAATGATGGCTCCCCAGGCTTGGTGTCAATTTGTTGGTTCCAAAGGCCTCTCTTCATGTCCAGTCTTTCCACACACATCGCTCGGGGTCAGGGCTCTTTGCTCCTCCATGGCTCCTTCCCACAGCCTTCTGCTTGCCTTGGCTCCATGCCTGCTGCGTGCTTCTTCCAGAGACATCCCACCATCCCTCTGAGCCTGGGCCTCCAGTGTCACCATTGGTCCAGACTGCCAGCAGTCAAGGACAGGCGCTTTTTCTTTCTTCTTTTAAATCCATGTGCCTTTTAAAGGTTGGAGATTTCACGGAGGCAGAGGGTAGGAGAGAGGAACAGACAGTGTTTGGGGACACAGCGGGGACACTCACTGATTGCCTGTGAAGCTAACACAGGCCACCAAAGGAAAATGTACATACAGTTCTCACAGTTCCCGGACTCTCTGGGTCTTCATCTCCTTGAAATCACCATACACGCGCTCTGCCATGCTGTCAACCACTGTGCTGTAGAACCTGCTTCCTAAGGATGGTTTTGTTCCTATTTGTTTGGAATTCTACTAATTATGAGACACTCAAGGGGGAAGAGAAGGTGCTGGCAGGCACACTAAAAAACCACCTAAGCTAGGAGGCAGGCTGAGAGTGTGAAGTTATCATGAATGGTACAGAAGCAAGGGGACAGGAGAAAGGAACATGCTAAGCTAGCTGCTCACACTGAGATACACACATGTGCCAATCTTAGACATATATATATATATATATATATATATATATATATATATATATATCTTCTCTCTTAAAGGGCTTAAAAGGTTGAAAGAAAAGACTATTCTGATGTTTAAAGCTCCTGGAAGACTTAGAGTAGACCTGACCTAGATGGAGCATTTACTTTCTTGAGAGCATAGGGTCTTGAAGAAACACATGAAACACATGGCTGGTCACTCCCTTTTCTCCTCCTTGTGTAACATAAAACCAAGAGCAGGCTTGAGCTGGTCTTTAAGTTGGCCCTGGCTGTGACCAACATTTCTAGCAGGCTTGCAGCCAGACATGGGCGTTCCAGGAAGCAGCTTCCTAGACAGCTCTCTGTTTTGCAGAATTCTGAACACACAAGTAGACCTGCGTGGTTAGCAGGACAGTCACCAAAGTAGGGAAAAGAACGGATGCAGGTGATGGATCTTGGAGCTTGTCTGTCATGGCTCTGAGCTCAGTGGCTGTTGAATAGTTTTTGGCACCAGGGTCTTAGACCATGACCTGCATGTATAGCTAACTCTGCAGGTGAAGCTGGGCTAGACCTTGAGGACTCAGGGACAGGTACTCCTTTGCCTAAAGGCAAACTCTATAAGTGGGAGATGCTCCAGACAATTGCTCTGGGGGAGGCATAACCTACTTCCAGCAGGGCCACAATGCTCCCAGCAGGACAGCATACGTGGGCCTTTCTTGCCCTGGTCACAGATTGAGCATGAATGAAGCAACAGGATGTGGTTGTCCTCAAAGAATTGCTCCTGAAAGGAAGAGTGTGGTGCTGGGAAGAGAGAGCACCCATGCCCCCGTATTCTGTGCCACCAGCTTTTCCTTTCTGAGCTCCTGCTCCGACTGGCAGAGCCAGGGAGGCCACCTACATCCCTGCAGCCCATGTTCAAGGGCAGCTCAGATACAGGCAGGTGCCCGCTAGATTGCCACTTGAGAGGCCTGGTGGCAAAGACCACAGGGTCTATCCAGGACCCCACACACCTTCCTAGCCCCAGTACCCCAGAGAAGCTTTTGGGGCCCCTCTGATCTGTCACTCATGCATGGTCTGTATTTCTGGAAATCCCATCATGTGGCCATGTGGAGCTGTTCCAGGACCTGCCAGCCCTCCTGTCACCTTTCTCGCTTCACCCCAGCTGTGCCATACTAGTCCTAGAGCCATACCAGCCAATAGACTCCCTGTTTTCCACATGACATCCACACACACTCCAGCTCCAGGCCCTGGATGTTCTTAGGTTTCTTGGTTCCGACCCTGAGCCCTGGTGTGCCATGCTTCCATTCTTTTTCCCCTGCATGGGCTTCCAGGTGACGGAGCATACATTCAAGAGACCCACTTCTCTGCTGCGGTCTCAGAGAAGCTGTTCTGTGGGATCCAAGGAAACTAACTAGTAGGTAAGAGAAGGGCAGGTGAGAGTGCAGTTCTGAGGTGGTCTGGCCTTCTTTTGTTGGTTTGTCCTTTCACCAGTAAAAACAACAAATTTGCTATACAAAAAAATGTGTAAGTGGAGGAGAGGAAAGGAGGAAGGGAGAAGGGGAGAGGATCATAAAGGAGGAAGAAGAGAGGAGAGGAGAGGAGTGGAGAAGAGAGGAGAGGGGAGGGGAAGAGAAGAGAGGGAAGAAAGAAAGTAGTCTCTCAAGGTGTCACACATCCTTTTGTGTCCTGGGCTGTCCCTGGTTTGCTGAGAGCTGAGTATCTCAGTGCTTTTCAGCACAAGCCGGCCTCACATGGGCATGGCATGGCAGTGGCTCTGCCCCAACTCCACTGTGCATGAGGTGCTGTGGCTTCTCCTGAGCCCCTGGCTCTTTTTGAGGATGCAGGGCTCAGGAGTCTCGAATCTGGTCTCTCTCCTCAGAGCCCATGTTAGGGGATGTCTTGCTACATCTGTTTAGTTTTTCTTGGGTGCTCTTCTCCCAATCTTCCCTCCCCATTGTAATCCACTAAGGCTGATGACTTGCCTAGTAGACTCCTATGGAGGCTCTGGGGAAGGAGCGCTGGGGTGGGGCTGTCCCATGAAGGTGCTAGAAGAGGCTTCCCATCTCTGGAATTTCTCAGGTAATTCAGGGCTGCGAATGCACATAATCTGTAACATTCCCTAAAGGGCTAACACAGTTTCTAGGTGCTCCTGTCCATGGAGCTCTGGCTGCCTGAGAAACGTGTTCTTGGATCTCTAGGAAGCAGGGCCTTAAACACCACTTATTTTAGATCCCAAATTCCCCACCCTCCTAAGGGAAGGGGCTGGACAAGCAAACCCTACTGGCGTAGGGCGAGCACTTGGCTGCTAGGTGCTGAGGCCGGAGGCCAGGCCCTGCTTTCTTTAAGTCATGGGGCAGCAGCTTCTCATAGGAGTAGACCTGTGCGTGCAGCCAGCATTCCTGTCTCTATTTCCGGCTCGCACGTGATTACACCCTGGGAGGGAACGGAGGGCAGCACGCACCTTCCTGAACTAGCCCGGCCTTGTCTTTGCTCTTGAATTTGCTCATGTTAAAAACGCTCTTCTGCAATCTATAGCTGAGAACAAAGTGTGCAGCCTGACTTTCCTAAAGGGGCAAGCTCATGGCTACCTGCTCTTAGACCCCACACCTAAGGAAACGCAGGGGAGCCCATGGCCAGCCCCATCTCTGAGGGCCTGGTCATCACAGCCAGGAGGGTGGTCACCTGGCTGTGTGTCACAACAGAGCTACATAGGTGATGTGTGGGTGCTACCTGGGCAAAAACTGGGGTCCTAGTGCAGTGGGGGTGACCTTACCTATTTAACAAAAGTGCCCTTTCAGAGGGAAAAAGAGGCTCCAATTCACCATATGCGATTTAACTGAACACCTGTTATATACCAAATATAGTCCTTGCCCATGGTTAAAATAAGAGGGACCAAAAAATATCAAATGACAATCCAGAAAATAGTGTAAAGGCTGGAAAGGAAATATGAACCTGGCATAAGTGAGTAAAAGAAAGACTCCTGGTAAGAAATCATTAAAAGTGAATTCTGTGGCCTTGGGGAAGTTATTTGGCCCTTTGTGTCATCAGTGTCCTTGTTTCAAAAGTCTGCTTCCCAGTTCTCAAATGCTCTGGTGGCCACCACTCAGACAGACACAACTGCTCCAGTGCATGGCAGAGGGTGCCAACAGATGGGAGGTTGCAAGATGTGAGCTGAGCCTGGCCCTGCTTCCTGTCTCCTGTGCCAGGACCTGATGCTCTTTGGGGTCACACATTCCACCTTCCACCCAGTCTCACTCGAGGAACCATGATGATGACATTTGGGGTTCTCTCCCTTTCGGCCATCTCTGGTGGCCAGCAGCTGCACTAGCCGCTTGAGAGTCTACTCATTGTGGAACCCCAGGCTGGTAAAGGGCAGGGTTTGAGGCCAGCAAAGCAAATGTCCTGTCCAGAAGGAAGAATTGGGCAGAGACCACTCCTCTACATCCCTTGAAGTAGACCAACTTCCAGACACCCAGGGCTGCTAGCACAGGAGGCAGGTGGATGCAAAGAGCGTAAGAGGAGACCCTGGGAAAGAGGAAGAGGTGGTTTTCTGTCCCAGGAAGGTGCTAGAAGAGGCCCTCTGAGACTGAAGGACTGCTCCAGCAGAAATCTTTTGTTTTTCTCTGTTGCCCCTGACCCTGAAGTAGACTTGAGTAGATAATTTGGAATGTTGAAAGATAGTACAAATTACTAATTTGCCTTTTTCTTAAATAGGATGATTACTTTTGGAATAGACAAACCTCTGAATTTGGAAACCATTAAAGACAGCCCAATTCAAGGAACCAGAAGAAAAGTTAGAATTACATGTAAATAATCTATTTCAGAGACCACCAGGTCAGACTCCTCCCAGCAGCAGCTTCCTTCTGTCTTCAGGATCTATGTTGGCTTGGGTTTAGGAAGAGAGGTCCCTACGCAGGAGCCATCTCCATCCTGCCACAGGTCTTCCTGTCTGGTCACAGTGGGCTTAGAAGCAGAAGGCAAGTCCTGGGAGCCTGCAGGTCACAGCAGCATGACAGTGGACTTCCCTTGCCCAGCCCAGAGCCAGAGCTAGGCAAGGGAAGTGGTGGTGCTCAGAGACCTTCCTGCAGGAAAGCCAGGTTCCCCATTCCCAAGTAGCACAGCTCTCACCTGGAGAAGCAGAGTTAGGGAGAGTTCAAGGCTGGCAAGGATGCTAACAACAGCTTAAAGGCCCCTCCAGCCACCTGGCAACCCCTTCCCAGTTTGCAGTGGCATGCAGAGTTCTTGGTGCTCCAGGTGGCCAACGGCTTCCATTCTCTTGACCAGACTCTGTGGATGGAGTAATATTGACTCCAAGTCAATGCATAATTCACAGCTGTGTGGGAGACATGGGTGTCTGCCCATCCTGCTTAATCTAGAACTGGTGCTATTTGCAGTAAACTCTGCTTATGGGTGTAGTTTTCTTCTTTCCTTCCTTCCTTCCTTCCTTCCTTCCTTCCTTCCTTCCTTCCCTCCTTCTTCTTTTTCCCTTTCTTTTTTATTTTCTCTTCCTTGTTAGAAAGACAAATTTCTATGTAGATTTTTCTTAGCATGAACTCCTTGTCCTTTCTTAGGAAGGCTTGGTTTTCCGTGTCTGAAGTCCCTCATTTCCTTTTAGAGGCTGAAATACTTTTCTTTTTCTTTTAGCCAAAAAAATAAATAGCATTAAGAAGAACCACACCAGTTCTTTCTCCTCTCTTTCCCTGTAGAGTGGGAATAGACAAGTGTGCATGGGCTGCAGGGTCTCTGATGAGGATGGCGAGTTTTCTGTTCCCACACCATGGCAGGAAATGGAAAGCCAGAGTGGTCAGATGTGACAGAAGGTCCCAGAAGGTCAGGGTAGTGACAACAATTTAACTTCTCCAAACCTTGTGGTGCCTTTTCTTGTGGTGCTTCTGTGTCATTCACTCCACTCAAGGCAGCCACTTGCAGCAAGCAGCAACACCAGTACTTCCCTTGGTACTTTGTGCCAGTGCAGTGAAAGACTCTAATGTATGCCTCTCTAGATGCTGACGTGTCACTACAGGTATGCGATTGTATAATGAGGTTCTGATGCAGCTTTGTTTGGGAACTGATCAATCCTCTGCAAAAATATACTACTACTCAGCTGGAACTAATGGCTGTCTTTGGAGTGTGACATTGAGGAAGGACAGTGATGGATGGGATGGGGTTTTCTCCTGGGATGAGCTTTCTTCTTTCTTGTGAAAGTTGCTGTCTCCATCACATGAGTGCTTGGTAAGGAAGCAAAGAGCAGCTTCTTTTGGTGCTGATTTCTTTTTAAATTTTTTGTTCATTAAAGTTCTCTGCCTGTGACCAATAAGCTGTTTTTCCAAAATCTCAATTTACCAATCAAATTTGGCTGGGGACAGTTTGGAAGTAAAAGGCTAGAGTTCAGGTGTTTCTGATTTGGTTTCTGAACTCGGTTTCTTCTGTGACCTGTGAAAATCTCCCAGATTCAGTTTCCTCGTCTGCAGCAAGTATCAGACCCTTCCCTTCCCTTGCAGGGAAGGGTGACATCAAAGGATTAATCAAAAGCAGAGAATCATTGCATCATTATTAATTAGGAAACAGCAACTTGACATGTTTTTGAGATTTTGTTTGTACGTTGCTACTATTTTAATCTTGGCGCTTCGTTTCGTTCCTCTCGCTTCCTCCATCTCTGCTGTTTGCGTTCTTCCTTTGGCAATACCGACTGTGTAGCTGACTGAGATTCACCTAGCGCATTGGGTAGTGCTATTTCACCCAAGGGAACAACATCACTAATACTGTATAAGGTGCTAGAATCAAACCTCATTTTATATACTTTGGTTCTTAGAGAAAAATAAAACATGCAGAATTCTTTCTGTGAAGCCTTACTATAGATTGTTATAGCCAATTGTTTATCCAAAAAGTGAGAGAATAGAAAACAAAGATAAGATGCTGAGATTCTGTAGAAAATGTAACTAAAAGATCTTTGCTATTTCCTATATTAATGTAAACTATCATATATTATATAATATATATATATATTTACATGTGCTTGGGGTAGAAAGAATGGGAAATGTAAAGTATGCTCATCTTTATTTTTAATTTTTACTTGCTTCACCACCTTTAGTGTGTGTGCAAGAGAGGTTTACAGTGGGGGTTGGATGAGGAACGCACAGTGCGATACATGAAATTATTCATATTTCTGTTCTGTTCCATGTATCATTGGAAGGGGTAAGCTGAATGAGAGATGGTGGAAATAAGTGACAATGGAGATGTGCTTTCTCATGCTTTCCACGTTGCTGTCACACATTGGTGTTTTTCCTCCTTATTTGAAGGTTTCTCAACAGCACTGTAAAAATGACCGCCGCCTGGGGTGTTAACAGATTATGTTTACCTCAAGAAAGCTTTAAAAAAAAGATGGTTATTTTATCTCTCATCTCTTAAAGAATAATGACCAACCCCCCAACCGGAACGTGGGACATTTCCGCAGAAGTTCTATAAGAGAATCGAACCATTTCTGGTGCTTTCCTTCACGCCTGCATCCTCACTCCCCAGCCCTTCTTTAGTTGTTACTGAAAGCAAGAATCTGAGAGATGTCTTTTGATAGGAAGTGGGGGAAGATGTTGGAAAAGTGTATTGGTGAGTCCCAGCTGTGCCAGAGCAAGCGGCATGGGGGCCTTTCTAAGGATAGCTGTGTAATTCAGGTGTTTAGTGCTAGCATGTGTGTGCGTGCATGTGTATGTATGTGTGTGTGTATGTGTGTATACTGTATATACGTCTCAGTGTGTGAAATGTCTGGTGGACAGAGAACAAAATACAGCAAACAGAAATGAACAGAAAAAAACTATATCAAATGCTATTTTATCAGAGATGCACTTGTTCACCTTGATGAGAAGCCACTGTTTCACAACTATGCAATCTTCCCCTTTCTCCTCCCTCCTGCCTTCGCTTCAGATTTCCAAACTATTTTCCACGTCCCTCACAGGATTTTTTTTTTCTTTGTCCAAGAACCACAATATCTGACCCCTAGTTCAAGGTGAGCATGCTACCGCAATTCTTTTCTTAAATTTAAGAGCTAACAACAACTACAACAACAAGAAGTTTCCTTTGCTTTCATTTGAAATGATTCGATGTAAACCTGTTTGGTTCTGTGGGGAACTACTGATATGTACTTTATGTTTCAGTTACATGTTTACAGCCTGTTCTCATCTTCCTCTTGGTTGGATATATCTACCTTCCTTAGAGAGTCTACTTTGTATGGTATATGTTTGGGGGATGTGTTGACTTAAGGCAAGAAAAAAAATTTGGCTTAAGTAGAACAATAAGCATGTGACCGGGGTCTGGGTGGGATAATGTCTACCTGCAGCTTTTGAGGCCCTACACCTTGGGGCTTGATACAACCACAGCAGGGACCTGGGGGTCTTGGGGAAGGATTTGACCTGATTGATGTTTTTCTTTGTGGTCATCTGTATGGAGTAACCTATCCCTAGAGGGTCACCTAGAATTTTTTGCCTTAGCTTTCAGCCAACTACATCTTTCCCAGCTGCTGTCCCAATCCATGCCCTATTCCCAGTGCCAAATGTCACCCTTGCTGATTCCCCTCTCTACCGCCAGCCACCAGGGGCAGCTTGCCTGAGTGAGGTTGATGCCTCTGATTTCATTTTGAAATTTGGGCACAAGGGAACATTCAGGAGTGTGGTGGATCCTAGCACTCCCGAACTGTCAGAAACCAGCTAAGCTGAATCGGCATGCCTTTCATGGGGCTCTAAAAACATTGTCACAGGGAAGAAAAGAGGTCCCACATTACACAAAGCACAAAGTAGGCAGGGGCAACCCTGCCCGCAGAAGGCAGCTTCTCGGCTCCGTCCGTTGAGATCCTGCACAAGTCTGAGTTTTGTTCATGGTTTACAAATCTCGCACAAGATGGCCAGGCCATCCAAGACAGTTTTTAAAAGATAAATTCAGACACTGCCTAACTGCTCCAGCACAACCCACTCCCATGCTGTGGCTCGGGGAGCTTCAACAGGAGTCCATAGGGATGGGAAGGGAAGCCGGGCTCCTGAGGAGCACACGGTCTGTGGCAGCCTTGCTCCTGCCTCCAAGTCGCAGATGTTCTCGTAGCTACTCAGGGGATCTAAATTAAGTGCTGTCCACTTGCTTCTGTCCTGTCTGCTGACCACTCCTGCCAAGTCCCTTCCCAGGAACTGCTCACCCATTCTTTTTCTGCCTTATCCTTTGAGGTAGTTTTCTGGAGACCATCAGGCCTATCTCGGAGTCCAGCCTGCGTAAGTACCCCCAGGAGTCTTCCAGGAGCTGACCTGTGTTTAAGGCTCAGAAAATCTACCTGACACCCATTCCAGGACACATGAAAGCTCCTAGTCTCTGGCTGCCCTGAAACATTGTGGGAGCGGAGGCCCTCTCAGAGGCTGCTGAGATCCTGTCCCATACTGTCCCTTTATCCCCCTCCCCCACCATCTCATCTCAGTTCCAGAGATGGTCTTGGAGATCCAGGTCTTCCAAGAGACTCTGGCTCTGGGTTAACACCAAGAGATCTCTCCAAAAGGGTATCCAAACTTCTCACTCCTCACCCATAGCCAGGTTAGGCTATTCAGCACCCATTTGGGGGTTCAACCACCTGCCTGTCTGGAAAGTGCTCTGCCTGTTTATGGGGACCATGACATTGCTGAGTCTCTATGACAGAGCTGGACCCATGGAGCCTGTCCATCTGGAGCCTGATAGGTCATTACCAGTATAAGCAGCCCACGGCCCAGGAAGCTTTCCCGCCAGAATTAATGGTCCTGTGGTGGCCTTTGGGCTGGTGTTTGGCACCTGACTTCCTTTGGAGCCATAGGTACACCATTTCTAATGCCAGGGCTGGGGACTCAGGGGTATCCCAAAGCCTTCCCTGGCCACTTCAGAAGGAACCTGGACAGAGATGCTATGCTTGCTAGGATGGGAGCAGGGACAGAGAAGACAAGTGCTCAAGTTTCCCACTAGCCCAGGAATGCTGGGTCAGAAGAGTCCAGGGAAACCTGGGGGGTGGTGTTAGCAAGTTGAAGTGAGGCCCCTCTGGAAGGACAAGGGAGTTCTGAATCAATTCATGTCAACTGAGTGCCACCGGTGAGGGAAGCTCCAGGCTAGCACCTGTGCACTGATGATCCCACCCAGTCCTTGAAAGGTGACATCCCACCCCATTTTACAACAAGGAAACAGGCTCAAGCAGTGCCTGTGACTTGCACAGGGCCTTGTCAGTCAAGGGGTCAAACTGGATATTCTGGATCTTGCCCACCTCGGAGGCCCACCTTATCCCTCTTCCAAGGTCTATAAAGACCACGGGGTTCACAGTGCCCGGCATGAACTGTTGGAGACAGGGATGCCATGCAGTCTGGGCACTCTATCTCCATGGATGCCTCAGAAGTGAGGACAGTGTGGGACACATCGTGGTGATGTGTAAAGTCGAGTGAGCAGTGCCCCTATGTTTGCAGGTCCCCTGAGCACACCCAGAATAGGAGGACTATGGGGAAAAGCCGTTGTGATTCCTTGTGTTTGCTTTTGTTTTCCATTATCTCAAAAGGTGATTCCAGATAAATGGATGCCTTCCCTTAGGATCCACTGGAGGAGTTGGCGGGAAGAGTTAGAACAAACTAAGGAATGTAGGCTTCCCTAGGTCAGTTCTGAGAAGTCTTCTGGGCAATGGCTATGGCTCAATCTGGAAGGATCCAGCCAGAGACGTCCCCAGGGGTGGGGAAAGCACAGGGTTGGAAACTGCAACTGCTGTTTTGTCCCAACGTCCTCTTGCCTGCCACAAGACTTAGTTTCCCCATTTCTGAAACACAGTAATGAACCTAGTGGTGGCTGTCATTGATCCAAACATCTAAAACAGCGAAGTGAGCAAATGCATTCAATGCAAAGTCTTGAGTTCTGAGTGAGTGCGTTCAGATTTGGGAAGAAAAACAGCTGTCACCTCCTAGCCAGGGCATGCAGAGACCCAGGTCAAATGAAAGGCTCAGGAAAGTGAAGCTCATAGCCATGGGAACTGATTACAGGAGAAAACAATGTAGAGGACAAAGGGAGCCCACAGAGAGGAGAGAGGGAAAAAGCAGAAATGGAGTGCTAGGGTAAGCACTATAGGCTCTCAGGACACGGGGGAGTCCCCCATCTTTGCTCATTCACAGGGTCACAGAAAAAGCTACCAAACACAGAGCTCCCTAAGGATGAAGCTCTTTCTGTTCTTTTACTGTGGCTTTCTTGACATCAGCGTCCTCTCTTAGACTTGGCCTAAAACCACCTGTTGCAGTCCCAGCTAATTTTTCTGGCTTTGGGGACAGAGACCCAGTCCTTAGATTAATGAGCACTAGGATGCTTGGAAATGCCATGGCCTTGCCATGTTTGAGAATTCCTGAAGGCAAGAACTGGAGTCACAATTTCTCCTTGTCTCTGCCTCCTAAAACGAATTGCTCAAGACAGCCAGGGCCCTGCCTGGCCTTGCACGGACCTCAGTTGTTACACTAAGCTGAATTGATTTTCCTTCTGTCTCTGCTGGGCCCAGTGTTTTATGTTCAAACTTCAGATGCAAGTCTCTGCCTGGCTTGGATGAAGGATGGTTGGAGAGGCCCCGAGTGCATCTCCACAGTGGTGACTTCTGCAGACACCTCCCTTCTGCCCCACTCCAATCCTCTTGCTGCATTGTCCAAAAATCCATTTCAACCTGGGTGATGCCCTCCATGGTGCATGTGCTGTGCTGGACTTTAGGAAGATGAAAAAGAAAGATCTCCCAAAGCAGTCACAGGAAGTTGAAGGACAAACCTAAGGCACAACCCAGGTGACACTGGCTTTTGGGAGAGCAAGGAGCTCCTACCCAGCACAGCCCAAAGTTACACCTCCTGTGCCCCCCAAACCTCCACCCCACCATCGTCTTACTTGCCCCCAGGACCTGTAGTCTTCCATCTGGTTGGGGGGCTGACCTGGCCTGAAGCTGTTCCCAGCTATTTCTCACCCAAACCCAGATCATGTGAGGAGTGAAAATAATTACTAAACTAACCCAAAATTTTGGTTCCCTCTGAGCCCGGATCTGGGCCTTGCTCCCTCTGCATTGTTCCCCCAGGTCTCTGTTAGCTGTCATCACTGCTGGCTGGACCACACCTCTGTTCTCACAAGCACTGCCTGGGCCACCCCAGGGTCCTTTGTTCCCCTCTCCTTATCCCATCTTCCCTCCAATCACACACAGCCACAGGGATGGGGGAGGGTGGCTTTGCCCTGGCCACTTCCTGCCCAAAGGTGCATTGGATAGTGACGATGCACTTAGGGTTAAAATCGAGGCTGAAGACAGCCTTGTGGGTGACCTGCTGCGCTCATCACTGGCAGCAAAGTTGCTGTCACTAGAGATGGCAGAGGTCAAGGGACCATTCCAGCCCAGATGGCCATCCTTTAATCTTCCAGACAGCTGAGGCCGCAAAGGAATGGTTTGGTACAAATTCCCTTCCAGCCAGTGTGTCTTCAGTGCCCCAAAGCCAGCAGCCTCAGTAGCAGCTGTGGTGAGGGCTGCCGCGGGCGAAAGGAAGAACACCTGATTTTCTTACTGTCACATGTCCTGCCTAGCTCTGGAGGTGCCAAGCCCCGCCATGCACGAATATAGAGGACACCCCACGGGATAGGCTACTCCTAACACAGATATATATTTAAATTAATTTTTCCCCCTGGGCACAAAAGTAAAAACAATGTTTTTGGTGTTTTTTTTCCCCTAGTTTCACCAGGGTTTGCAATTGAACACATCTGATTTGCTGACTTAAATTTTTTTAGTTTTGTTTTGAAACAGGTATTTTTTTAATGGGGCTTATTTTTTTATTTTGCGATCCCTGGGCTTCTTGCCCAGTGAATCAATGCTTGCTGCTGTGTTGGAAGTGCAGACACTGATGACCACTGTATTAAGCCAAATTTAAAATCTTTAGTCTCCTCCATCTGTAAGTGTTATGTATCTACCTCATTATGATTTTTTTGGTTTTCCTGTGCTTTCGTGTTGTGTATAACGTCAGAGGTGAAATGTAGATAAAAATATATATATATATAAAAATATATATTTTTGCTTTGCAATAAAGTTCAAAGCTATAACAGAATATTCATGAAATGTCATAGCCTTTTACTGTGCTCTATCTTCTTAGTTGTGAACTGTTCTTGGGAGCCCTTTGACCTATTCACCAGAGTCAATATTGTTATGTTTGCCATTGGATGAATTATTCTAATTTTTTTAACTGTACTTTTTGACACATTGAATAAGACACTAGGATTCTTGAACAACTCTTGGTTTCAAAGGTGCTTTATTTCTGTGGACTCATATAATCAATGGAAGTGTCTCTGCAGACTGGAATCTTCCAGATACAATTCTTGATCTCAAGGCCATCATGCTTTGGGTTCAAAATGAAAGGTTTGTGTGTAGGGGGAAAAAGGAAACATTGATTTGGCTTTGACTTTTTCAAGCTGTTGGTGTTTATGTTCAACCTTCCTTCTTTTTGTAACTTCAATTTCTTGGCATGAAATATGGAACACACTGACTCCCTATTGCTCTTGTCTATTTGGCTGCTTTTGACTTATTTGACTTTGCCATTTTCTCTAGGTTGGTTTTATGTGTTGTACTATTTGGTGGTGAATTATGCTGTGCCCAGCCCCACCTCTTCTCTCAACCTTCTGGAACTCTCTTCCATACCATGTGCTAAGAGGCACGGTGCTTTGGAAATACTTGTAGTCTACAAGCCAGTGATGCCATAGAGACTCCAGTTTTTCAGAAGAGTCCTGACCAATTACAGGACCGGTTCATGGGATCTTGGATAGAAGGTGCATTGTCTGCAATTTATTCCTTTTTTCAATGTGTTTGGACAGAATTACTTTCCTTTAACTAAGTACACCTGAGTGGTGAGCTTATGTACTTTGTATAGTTCTACAAACCCTGTTTTTCTGTGTCTTTGACCAAAATATGTAGGGCTTTTCTCAAGTTTGTTCAATATGTTTTAAATGAGATAAAGAAAGGTCTATACATGAGAGTAAAATATCCTTTAAAATGACCCTTCTATAAAATCCTGTGTTTTATTATTCCCCAGCCTCAAGGAGCTAGGGGAAAATAGTAATTGAAGGGGGGATCATTTCCACATATGATGACTTTTTCCATAAAATACATACCGTGCTACAAAAAAGTAAACACCTAAGGTTCAATTTCATAATACATTGGATTTTTCTCTGTTTTCTTCTGACAATCATAAAGAATTGCTAGTGTGTATTGATAATTAACATTTTAACTTGCATTTGGGGAGGTTTGCTTTGTTCTTTAACAATGCAGAACTGGCATTTAAAACAGCTCTGGCTAGGCTATTCTTGCCTATTTATCTCTTTTTATGGTACAATGGTCTGTCTATGAATTGAAATGCAGATAAAATGTGTGCTGAAGGTGGAACACACTGGTGTTGATTTGGAGGGAAAATTATACTGATAAATATATATTTATATGTATACACATGTATGTAAGTTGGTGAGTGGGAATATTGGATGTATTCGCACACACACAACCACACAGATGGGCACAATGACAATATGCTTCCGGAATTGGTTTTCAATTTTGAGGAATTTGCTACCTCACTGAGCTTTCCAAAGTTTCTTTTAAGATAATTAACTGCATTGGCTTTTTGCTTTTGTTTTTTGCTACTAGAAAGCACAATTCTTGTTATTCTTTATTCTTTTGGTAACATAGCTATGGTGGGTTCAGAGGAGCCTATTTCATGTGGATTTGAATAGGAGCCTTCCTTGTACCCCACCTCGAATTCCACTCAATGCCCTGAGATGTCTGCCCCACCCCTTTGTACCTCCAAGAGAAGCCCTGCTTACTGGAAACCTTTGAAGCCTGAATACCAGGTTGGCTGTTTTTTCCACACAGGCTTTGGGTCCCCTGTCACTTTTAGCCACTTCCTGTGGGTGCCTCTGGGAATGTCAGGGTTGGAGAAGGAGGGCCACCTATATTTGTGGCAGAGGCATTTTCAGTATGAGTTGTGTTTCAGCAAATCATCTCTTTCTTTTAGAGGAAGGGTCCACCCTCTGTCTCCCAAGGAGAGGACACAGATAAAACCTCTGACCTGGATGAGCCCTTGCAGAGGTGTAGCAAATCTCCCTTGGAGGGAGTCCCTGGCACCCCTGTCAGACTTGTGTGGAACAGGGAAGGAAGGCAAACCACAGCTCACCCACTGACATTGTTTCCTCTCTCGCCACCTTCTGGCTCAGCGGCATGCCTCTGCAGACGTGGCTGGTGCTTGAACTTGGATGCTGATGGTGGTGTGTTGTTGCATGGGTGGTTTTCTATACTTCCATGAGGATCCCTTGAGTATTTTCTTATTGTGACTAATCTGGACACTTCTTTGACTCCTGTGAAGGAAGAAAGCACTGCCTCAGATGTGATTGTTCTAGATAGAGATGCTTTTGGTTCTATTGGTAACTGGTGTTCTTGAATTCTTTAATTTGGAATCCACTCTGTCCAAGTTGGAATCCACTTCAGCCCCCTCTCCTAGCTGATTGTTGAGTTCCTTGCTTCCAGAGAACAACAACTTAGGCCTGAGGAACTTTAAAATCACTGAATCAGAGGCAGCCAGTGTATTTCAATGGGCTGTGGCAAATGGTGCAAGGATCCCTCTTACCCTGATTTGAGGTGTTGTATAACCGTGGTAAAGTCTTGGACTTTGGAATTCCCAGGCCCTAGGATCTACCATGCACTGATCTTCCCCACACAAGGCTAACGTGGAAGACAATGAGTTTATTTTACCTCATAGAAGTTTTCCCTGCCAGAAACAGTATTCCCACCTTGAATTCACTCTGCCAATTCACTATCAAGTGAATATTGACTGCTTACTTTGCCAAACACAGGGCTAGAACTATAGGGAATCAAATGCTGAAACAAACCCCAAGGTTTTTCAATTAGAAAGAGTAAGAAATAACTATGATGCTATGTAGGCAGATCCAAAGAGACATTCAGGGTGCTATTTTGGGCCAAAATAAGAAGAGACACTCTGCAGAGAGGAATAAGGGGAGGCCTTGGAAACACTGGGCTCTGGTGCGGGGTCTGAGGACTAGCCAAATTTACAGTTGTGTCATGTCATCCATTGACCTGAGATGGTGTTTGGCTTCTGCAAGAAATCAAGACCATTTCCAGCAGAGCATATTTGTGCCATACTCTGTCTGTCACTGCCTTTTGACGTTCATCTGTCCTGTAAGGGAATGGTCCTTTCTCCGTAGCAAGGCTGACTCGAGGTTGGAAATGTGATCCAGGGAATGGCTGCCCCTTGTAGATAACCACATGCCCTCCTCAGAGGCTTCCAGGCCAAGCCTAACATCTGGGCTTTCAGGTGCTCACACATGTCCCATGTGCATGCCGTGGCTCAGTGCCCCTCTCGGTGCAGCTGTGTTCTGTCTGATGCCATTGCTCTGGCTCTTCACTTGCAGTGGAAACCAGAAGCAGTGAGGCCTCAGGTGATCTGCATGCGTCCACCAGCGACCTCAGAAGATTGAAGGGTGTCAGCTGACCACTCTAAATCTCGTTTCTGGCACCACTGAACTTTCAAACTTAAGGGGAAGGAATTTGAGTAGCAATTGAAATTTCTTAAAGAACAAGCTTCCCAAAAATCACAGAAGAGCCCAGTTTCCATTTCTTACTAAATCTTCAGTTCACTCCTAATTAGGTCAGAATTTTAGAGCATTTGGGGCTACTGCAGCCTCCCAGAACCAGCTAAACTGTGCAGAGCTTGGGCAGCCCTAGGCCCTCACTGTGGCATCTGTGGCAGCTGGTTACAGTGGACACAGCACATCCTAGTGGGGCACTGAGGCCTGAGGTTTGGAGATCACATACAATAATTTGTTCAGTGCTCTGGGCCTTTCCAGGTACCACAAGAATACAGAAAAGGAAGCCAAGAAAAATGGCTTCCTTTTGGATAATTTTTCTTACTTTGCTTCATTTTTCTCTAATTCTTTTCCTCAGAGTTCATTTTCTCAGCTCTACATGTGGATTCTCCTACAATTTGTTCAGTGTGATTCCATGTTCTGAGGTTCATAAAAGCACAAAAACAGAAACATTCAGATATCCAAGAAGAGCTGCAAAGGTACCAAAAAGTGAGAGCCAGCCTGAGGACCCATTCACAGCAGGGCTTGGTGTTTACATTCTGAGTGTGGCCTGGCCTTTGATGTAGCCCTCAGATCCCAGCATGTCCAAGTAGAAATATGGGGAAGATCATTTGAACTTAATGGAAGAAACAGACTTGGAAACTTCAAGTTCTCTTAGTCTTGCTCCAAATGGTCATTCTCTCTTTAACCTCCACTGTTACCAGTCCATTGCCTGGGTTCTCTTTAACCTGGGTGGATGGTGCTCGCCTCCCTCCATCAGACGATTGATCAACACTGTCAGTGCAGCATCTATTCAGAAAAAGAATAGACTTCTATGCACAAGTAGTTTTTAACCCCGAGCTCCAAAACCTCAAATTTTGATAATTCCCTTTTATCACATACCAGCTGGGTTCCTGGTGAGCCTGGCCACACAAGTGCATCCCCTGACCCTGACATCCAGAAACCCTTCCTGGCTCCTCACGTTCTCCCATATTATCTGCCGTGAGTGTTTTGCCTAAGCTATCCTTCATCTCAGACTTAACTCCTACTGACTGAGTGCTTTGTGCCAATTTGCTAAGTGCTTTTCTGTTTACCTAACTGATTCCTCACCTTCGTGTTACACCCAGAGGTGATTGGATGATCTTTCTTACTTTGCTCCATTTGTAAGAGATAACCCCAGGATACTAGCTCGGGGGTCCTGATGGAAAATCCCCTAGCATTTCCCCTAGGCTTCTGGCCCACACTCTCATTACATGGGTGGAGGTTTTACCTTTCTTTTCCAGTTCCCAGACTGAAGATTGAGGGTCTAGCCCAAAGTGGAGCACAGATGCCCACAGATCTGGACCCACAGAGGCCAAGGATGGTTTACCCTGTGTGTGAACAATCTACCTGATATGGCCAAGAATAAGAATAATACATTCTATTCTGATGTATAGAATACAAATCTTTTCCTTATTTCAAAGAATTTTCCCTGAAAACAAATGCCTCATGCAGATCCTATGAGAGCCTACTTTTTAAGTCAAGTGGTTTGGTCTTTCCCAGAAGACTGGTTCCTCCATGTGGTAGAGAAGACATTGGGATATGGAGTGGTGACATTATCATTAGAGCCCAAACTGCTAAAAAGAAACTCAGCAATGAACTGCATGTAACATGATTTGTTCCCTTCACATTGGCCAAACTGAAGAACTGAGCTTGATGCCTCAGAAAGCTTGTGAAGACCTTGACTTTGTCTGATGCCATTCATCAAAACTGGCATTTATCTCTCCTGAGGTTAAATGAAGAGATTTATTCTTTTCAGAACAAAGGGCTCGGTCAGGATGCACAGTTGAGTCATTCTGTTCCCAAGCCAGTTCTTCTGACTCACTCAGCATCCACTGCCTGAGACTCGGCCTCACTGTACCATTCTGGCTATCATTCTTAGCCATCATTTTTCATATCCATAGACCATAGACCTCATCTGAACCTTATGGCTTCTCAGAGTTTACATTAAGCAGGATGCTGTGAGTTCATGAGGGAGAAAGATGTTCCTTTAGGAACTTCTGGGAGAAATACAAAAAGCAAAGACGTGACATAAGGGTCTTTCTGGCCTTTGTGTTAGCCAACTAACTTTCAAAGGTCTCCTGTGAAATAGGAAGCCCTGGGCCAATTCTACAAGGCACCTGCTAATCAACAGTTAGCTGTCAATTCCTTTCAAGTTCTGTTCTCATAGAGAGTGCAGAGCTCTGTTTTGAGGTTCTTTATCAACAGAGTTTTGTGGGCAAGGTATAGCATGTCCATCGCAGTCATCACTGACCAAGTACTCATCTCTCTATTATTTATTTAGCCTCAAGCAAGTCTATTTCAAAGCTACAGATTATGTTGAAAGGGGATAGATTTTTTAAGAAGTCTTCACTGTTCAACAGTGAAGAACAATAGCATTCTTTATTTAAATCTTCAAGATCTCCTACTTCAATTCAGCATACTTGGCCACTGAAAGTTGACCAGGAATAAGTCTAGCAATTTTCAATAAGTGCAACTGGGTGAAAGCCAGTGACTTCTGTAGGTAGAAATGCAGAGGTAAGAAGCTCTCTTGCTGCATGCCAGGACCATGTGGAATCATTGTCTCCAGTTCCTCCTCCCCTCCAAGCATAGTCTTGCCTCTCTACAGTCCAGCTGGAGCACTGGGTTTGCGCCAGCTCACTATACAAGCCCAAGTAGATTTTCCTTTTTGCAAATGAAAATGGTGTTCCCCTAGTAATCAGCACACCCACTCCTGAAACAAATGAGAAAAATATGCACCTTTCTTTACCTATGTTAATGCGTATGAACATAAGCACCCAAGGAGAGAGTCTTTAAGTTGGAGGTAAATATCTCCAAAATCAACTCTACTATATTTTTTCTTTTGATTTAAAAGAGAAAGACAAAGCCAAATGTTTACCACTCTAACATACTCAAAATAAACACACTCAAGATATTGATGTTGTTGATGATAAACACTTTGCTTACTCTAATCCCTTTTCTGTGCGTGGTGGCCAAGTGTTTAGGAGTGTTGGGGTGAAGGCCAAAGCATAGCTCATCATGACAGAGGAATTGCCAGTATTGGACCAAATGAAACAAAACCATGAAATAAGGGATCCTGCATTCCCCAGTCTTCTTTATAGGCCTACTCAGAGCAGATGACTGTCTCATTAAAAGTGATCTCGGCTCCCTAAATTTATGGACCATTTCTGCTTTTCTATGGCACCTCTCATTGGCTCTTGTCACTAATTGTGACTAATGAGGTCCCATCCAATATACATAGGAGGTACCCAAAGGTCAGAGAAGTTGATCTTCCTGAGGTCACACTAGTTCCAAGGACTAAAAGTCCATACTAAAATCCTGTACCCCAGTCATTGATTCACCAACACCCTTCTCTTGAGAGATATAAGTGTTCAGACCACCAGTTTTCACCTAAGTGGGCATAGATGGTGTCTGTCCTTCAAACACCATCCCTAGGAATGTCCTTCCACCAGGGGTAACTCTATAACTAGAGGAAAAATGCTGCTAAATAGCCTCTGACACCAAGCATAGGACATCCCAGCCTTGTCTCAGGCATGTGCTGGGCTCCAAGAGCACTGCTGTTGCCCTTCTGAACTCCATATCATCCTACTTCATTTCATGATCCCAAATCCTTAAATGTCTCAACCACAAACTATCTGATCAAAACTACATCGTTGAGGGAGTTGATGAAGCCAGACAGAATTTGGGGGATTATCTGGAGAAAATAGATGTTTCTGAAGGTTGTTCAGGCAAATCAGCTTGGAAAGATCCTCCTTTCAGGGAAGAACCAAGCTCTGAAGTACCTACAGACCTCAGCTGTCTTGGACAGAACAACCACTTCGTGACACCCAGAGCAATGAGTGGAGAACCAGGCAGTGGGTTGTGTTTTGGGATGTGGAGCACAGAGCATGATTTTAGGATGACTGCTTTGTTATAACGGGTCACAGCTGGGTGGTGGACTCTGGGTAGTAAGAGCAGAGATTTGGAAGGCAGGGCCAGTAAGATCTTTTCCGGCCAGAGTTCTGAGTAAGCTTGAGCTGCTCAAGCACACCTTGAAGGATAGGCACACTGGCTCTGCCTGAGCCTGGGACTCTTGGCACATATGATAGAGAACATGCCTAGGCAGTCATGTGCTTGTTGATCCCAGCTGTCTACCTGCATCCAAGACAGTAAGACCCAGAACTGTGAGGTCACCATGGGCACTGAGCCTGCGGGTTCTAAGGAGCCTTCTTTCCCTTTGAAGAATATAGCAAAGTTGTGAAAATAGTGCCAAACTTCCTCCCATGGCCATCAATGATTGAGTGATTCCTGGGCTCCAATACCACCTCACCTTCTACTTCAATGGTTGGAAGGCTTGCTAACACAGTAGGCCCTTCTCGGCCATTAGGTATGAGTCAAGGATTCACTCAACTCGACCCACACAGGTTGCTGCTAGGAAACCAGTGGGGCAAACCACCAGCTACATTCCAGGGAGATGGAACAGGCCTCAGCCCACACTCTGCACAGGCATGGTCAGTCCCATGCCTTGAGTAACAGGCTCTTGCTGTTTAAAGTAGCCCCTCATTTAAAATTCAACCAGTTGGGAAGAACTTGCCACACGGCATTAGGAGGGGCGGGCAGGCTAGGAAGGGACTGGCCAGTCCAATGAATCAGAGTGGTTTTTTGGGAAAGGCTAGAGAATAGTCACTTGGGGAAGGCCAAAGACTAAGAGACATGCTGCCTGATTTTTGCTTCTGTCTGTGCCTGAGGTACCAAATATCTGTCCCCTCCTCTTGGTCACACAGAGAGGGGTCCCCCAGGACTGTCCAGTGTGCTAGGGACCTTCAAACCTTCCCCTGCCCAGCTGTGGTTGTGAATCTCAAACTGACAGTTCCTCCATAGTCCCCTGGCTTTTCCTGGCCCACTGCATGGACATGGAGACTGTCCCCTAGGCCCTTCTTTTAGCCACAGTGCTCTTTTGCAGCCTCTTGCTCCAAGGGAAGGTGGAGTGGCTGCTCCAGTTCCCTGAAGTTCTTTGGATTCTTGACTGCCTTTCTTTCCTTCCAGAGCATGAGGGTCAGAGGTGCCCTGGCCTTGGCAAGGGTCATCCAGTTGCCAGTTGGTGGCTCCTCAGTCCCCTGCCATAGCCCCTTAGCTTCTTATTTGACTTCCCTCCCTGTCCTCTCCTAAGGGCCACTCTTTTTGGTCGTTATGTTTTCCCTCCCTCCCATAGCTGGCGCTGCTCTCCCTCCCACCAGCCTGGGACAAGGGAGCCAAAGCACAGTTGGCATTGCCCAAAGAGGCTCAGGCTGAGACATCTTTTTTTTTTTAGTACAGTGGTAAAAGCTCAGTGACGTGGGAAACTCCTTTAGGGTCCTTCACCCTTCAGCCCTGGTTTTCCAGTCCTTTTCTTGTTGACATTTGAACACCATCCATTTATTATCATTTTTTTTATGAGGAAGAACCTCATGCTGATGAGTTGTGCAAATGATGTCATTTGTTACCGTTCAAAGGGGCGAAGGCCATGGTGAACTCTGTGTCTGTTAAGATCTTCATTTATCGTGCTGGTTGATTTCCGATTGGTGCAATCTCACTTATCAGGGACCTCTGATTCTAGGAGAACAAAATCAGCTACTTTCTCTAGTTACTGTAAGCAGACACATAACTTTTACTGTAATTTGAAAAACCTTGCACTGTAATGGTTTAAAAAAAAAGCAAATCTTATTGAAACTGATTTTTGTATTTTTGATTACATCTGAATTTTCACATTTTTGTATCTAACCGTGACCACAGTAGCGCTTCCATAGCTTGTGTTCAAGGTCTTGTTTTCTTTCCAGGTTGAATTATTAGGATTGTGTTCACACCAAAAGTTTAAGGGGCAGGACTGGGGCCTGGCTAAGAACTTGTCATGGGGGTTGTATCTCCGGCCAGGTCTCTGGCCATCAACGGGAAATCTTGCCTAGATGGAACAAGCTGACGTTGCATTCCATTGCGTGAATTCCCACAGACAGCTCACATCTCCAACTAATTCAGGGCCAGTGGTTGTGGCCAAACTTTTGCCAAGGACTCTCTCGACTGAGCTGCCCCCCACCCCTGCATTGCCCAGCTTCCTGGGTAAGGGAGGACATTTTTGGAAACAAAACTTGTGAAATTAATTTGTGATTATGATTTTTTTTTTCTTTTTGCTGGAAACGTGCTGGGAAACAGATAGCATGATGTTATTGCTCTTTCTGCTTTTCCAACCAATACACCTGTTGTGCTCCTTGGTTTCTTAGTGGAGAAAATTCTAGACACAGACCTAAATATGAACTCTTCCTCCTGTATTTCTGGTTAGCAATTCTCCTTATGTATTCCTAACTGTTGACGTGTTTTCCTTCTTAGCATTGCTTCTCATATTTTACTTTGTTTTTTTTACTGAACAACAACAACAAACTCACAAAGGAACAAATAATCTCTTTCTCTTTTTCTCTCTTTCTCTGATGTGTAATGTTGTGTTGTCCAGATTCTGTATAAAAATATGTATATGATGTATCTGATATTTGGCAGCCACTGGCTGTTACTTTAACCAATATAATTAACAAAAATGCATAATGTTGGTGTTTGATTTTTTTTACAAAAAAAACAACCTAGTTAAGATGTTTGTGTATTTTTGCATGGTTAAAATGTACTTAGTGCATTGAGAAATGTCGTGGAGGTACTCAGTGAAAAGGCCGGTTTACTTTTTGATCCTAACGGTGATTGGTTGTTGACCAGACTATTCCCAATGATGTTTGTCTTCTTTAATTTAGCATAAATCTATTTATAACTTGTTTTAGTACTCAAGACTCAACATAATGTATCTATCTATCTCTATTGTATTTACTGTTCCTTAAAACCAGGTTGTGGAAGTTCACTTCATCTGACACAGGTGTCTCCATTGCTGATTTCTGTTGAACTGTGTTCCATTTAATTGCTAAATAGTCCAGATCTGAAGTATCCAGGCCCCCTGGACAAGGGTTGTCATCTCTCCTTCCAGAGGTCATTCCTTGAGCAGTCCTGGGGCTCTCCCTTGTCACGGAACACCACCCCCCCAGTCCAAGTTATATAATCAAGAAGAAAAAAGGCCAGGAAGGTAAGCAGGAACCTAAGAGTTATTTACATTTTTACATAATACCACATATGCTATGTTATAGGCAGATAGGAAACAGACAGACTTTTAGTGTGAATTAGGCAGAAAGGCAATAAAAGATACTGAAATATTCAGAAAGGGAGATCCTGGGCTTTCTTGCCAGAGTGTGGCCAGTTTCATGCAAGACTGCAGAAAACTTGGTGGCTTCCTTGTGCCTCAGTTTTCTCCTCTGTAGGATTAGAAGGGAAGTGTGTTGTAGGGATCAGGAAGAGACAACTACATTTTCTTGGGTCTTTAGCACACTTAACGCAAAAGTGAGCCCTTAATTACCTAAGAGACTGGGTTGCTGGGTGGTTGAGGTAACAGACAGGATCTCCTCTCATCCCCTGGTCATCAGACATGCTCGAGGGAAAGACACGTCTTAAAGAGCAGTGCTGTTCTAGTTCAAGATGGGCCTGGGGTCCACAGTCATCTCGGCAGCTGGAGGTCTCCTGCGCAGCCTGGAAGGAGATAGAATTTGCAGGCAATATCCTTGGTCCAATGAGTCGATACCTTGTTCCAGAATCCTATCTTTCCTTGGAATCTGTGGGCTTGTTTTTCCCATGGGATGCCAAGGGTTTGCTAGCCTGTATTTTCTCACCATGAATTTCAATAGATACTCCTACACATCTTCCTAGGAACCAAATGCACAGTTGATGTTAGAAGTACCCATAGAGATACTTCCAGGGTCTGTGTTTCTCTGATTCTGGCATAACAGTACACCGCTCTGCAGATGGGCCATGCCCTCTTCCACAGGCTGTGGCCAGAGCCATTCTTTTCAAGTTCTTGGGCTTAGTGGCTTTGTAGTGAATCATGCATCCTATGGCCAGCCTGGTGGACCAGAGCGTGGACGACCTTGCCTTTTTCCCTCTTCAAAGTCGAGAACTCAGAGCTCAAAGGCTTCACAAGCATCCTCTTTCTTGTAGGCATTGCACACCTCAGTGACATATATAACTGTGACATACGTTATGACACATGTCAATCATATTATAGTCCATCATTGCTGGCAGATGTCTTTCAAAGTACTTTGACCTATCATTCAATTTGGAAGCATTTCCTATTTTTTCTCAGAGTCAAGCTTGGCAAAAAGGCACAGTTCCCTAGAGATGTGGCAGGCAGGCTCCGCTGCTCCTGGAGATGGAGCAGTATAGGCAAGTGCGCTGACACTGGAATCTACTGGAAAGTCCGCTTGCCGCTTGTCAGGAGCAGAGTCACTCTCATGCGTTGGAGGCAGTAGAGGTCACCAGGATCCCAGAAATCAGCCCGACCCATTCATGGCTGTTCCAGAACAGCAGTACCTCGTGTAGTCCAGCCTCATCCCTCACACATGAGGAGCAAGCAGCCTGGAGAGAGGAAGGGACATGCCCAGAGAAATGCAGCGAGAGCCATGCTGCCAGAAACTGCCTTCCAGGTCTCAAAATGTGTCCCTCTGCTGTTTTACAAATGCTGACTCAGAACCTTCATTTTAATTTGGGAAAATTTGGATGATATTTTTCCAACCAGCAGGCTAGATCCCTGGGAAAGAAAAGGGTTTATTTTCCCAGTGGCCATAATCAGTGTGAATACACGCACACACTCCCTGCTGTCCCATCCTGGCCCTGTATAAACCATGCTGAGAAGGGTAGCATTTGGGATGACAAGATGAAACCCCGTTTACCTGGATTTTTGAAGAGTGAGGAAAAACAGTGACAATAAGAAATAGGAGCATCTAAACCTATGACCTAAGTCCTAAGTCTCCCACATAAACAGATCATAAAGTGGTCTGACCATCCACCCATCACCCCACAGGCGGCCATTTCTGCTCCCCTTGTTCTCTTCATCCCTCCCTTCCTGCTTGTCTTCAATCCTGAGGCATCTGACCACTCCAAGAACAATATACCTTCTCTTTTAGCAGTCTCTGTTCACCAAACCACAGCTATTTAATCCAAGCAAGGTTTCCTAATGTGTACTACAAATTCCTTCAGTTTTATTTATTTATTTATTTTTTGCAACTTCCTTGGCTACCTGTTGTCTCCACCGAGCCACTAACAGCCAGAGCCTATCTTCCTCACACAAAATGGCAAACCCACACACTGCTCTGCATATCATCTCCCTGAATGTGGTGGCAGGCTTCCTGGCCCTGCTGCCTCCTTTAAGGAACCTGGAAGTTCCTGGCCCCTCTGGTGTGTTTTCCTTTAGGAGGGCTCTGAGGTGTGTCCCCCAAGTTCTCAAAGATCTGTTCTAGAATGTGTATTTTTCTTTGAGTTTTTGGAGCAGAGTCTGTGATTTGCCCTTGAGCTCCATGATTCTTTCTTGCCTTCGGGATCCAGTTCCTGAGGCTCACTGGCAGGAGATCTGAGGGGCGCTGCCTGCCTTTGAACATGGTAAGAGCAGAGCACGACATAGAATGACAAGTGTGAATCCGACCAAAGTATCCCACCCTCTGCCCAAGGACGACTGGTTTCTAGTACTTGTGTCTCTGCAGTAACTCTCTGGGGCTTTGGGACCTTCCCCCTGTGTTCTGTTTGTAAAGTGGGGAATTAAGCTAGATAATCGTCTTAGTTACTCTTCTCTCGTTGCTGGGACAAATACC
>NDGN011543184.1:42349-53819 GCA_002564285.1 Tympanoctomys barrerae
GACACTCAAAATGAAGGAAGGAAAGGTTTAGCTCACAGTTACTGGAGGTTCAGTCCATACTAAGCTGGCTCCAAGGCAGAGTGGCACATGGCAGAGGGCAGCCTTTCATGGTGTTGGCAAAGAGCAAGAGTGCAGAGGAGAGTAGCAGCAGCTCAAGCTGCTGGCTTCTCTCTCCTTCTTACATTGAAATGCAAATCACCTGCCCCAGGGCAGGTGCAGCATCCATACCCACTGTAATCAATTACAAACTCCAGAAACCACCCCATGACTGCATGAGGCTTTGGGGGGACACCTATACACAAACCATAACAATAATCACCTGTTTTGTATTATGGATCCTTTAGCAAATATTTGAATACATATTAAAGTAGAATTATACAAAGAAGTCCCATGGATCTACCAATTAACTTCAAGAATGATCACTGTCTTCTTGCCAATCTCTTTTTGACCATATCCCCACATCGTGATTGTCACATTTCCTTTGTTATAGTTGTTAGATTCCTGGATAATATATTGCCCACAAAATAAGGTAACTTCCACAGGCCAACGGCAAGGCGGGGAACTGGTATGCAAGCAGCTGGCCTTTATGACTGACATTTCTACTAGCACACATCTCTTCTCTACAGATGTCCCATGTTCAGGGGGTCTTGAGTAATTAGGGCACAGTGTCTCCATACTGGGATAGCCAAAGGGCCCAGGAATCTCCTACAGGGTGCACCCCAGACTGCCCTCTCACACTGAAGGATAGAGGGTTCCTGGCTACCTTCCCAATGTTGTGTGTGCTGCCGGCAGGCGTAGGTAGTCGACCCTTTGGTAGCAGCCATTTGAGAGCCCATTCTTCTATTCCAGGACCTTATAGCAGTCAGCTCACCCAGCTTTCACCAGAAGCTGGCCCCAAACAGCCTGCAGCTCTCTGAGCTCCATCTCCTCAGCTTTACTCCAGGTGACTCTACCTCCCTCCTCCAGAACTTGGAGGGAGGTTTTCTCAGTTCTCTACTGTCTTCTGCAACTTTCGTTGTGCATGGTTCCAGGCCATAGGAGCTTCTTTCGTCCCCCCTCCCCCACCCGAGACTGCCCAGGACTCCACTTCCCCATGGCTGTGTTTCTGTTCTTCCATCTGCTCTGGGGGATCATTCCAGAACCCTGAAATGCTTGTCCTCTTTTACAGCTCAGCATAGGCCTCATGGGGCATGCAATCATCTGGCCTGGCTTTCAGGCCACTGGGAAGGGCCAGATGGTTGCTAGCAGGGGTCTTGACCAGACTTCTGCAATGAACCTTGGTGCTTGGCCTTCCGCTCACCAGCTGAGTGAGCCTAGGAGAGAGATGCGGACAGTAGAAACTCAGTCAGGCGGCCCCAAGTCAGGGACAAGCCTACTTTCCATGGAGCCTTCCTTCCAAAGGGCAAGCCCTCTGCTACTGCGAACTCTAAATTCAGCTTCAGGTGCCCAGGCCCCCTTACTCTTGGGGGACAGGTAGCTGAGGAGAAAGGAACCCCTTCTCACCTTTTGTTTACGTTCAATCTGGCTGAATTTAGCTGTCCTTAACCTCTAGTTTGCTGACGTCCTTATTGCCTTAATGACCACCTAATAAGCAGTCAGGAGTGTTGAGAAGGCCCTCTGTGTGTGGCACCCATCTGAGGGAGGCTGCTCCAGCTCCCCGCGGCTGCTGTGCCTGTGAAGAGCCCCAGGCCTGGCTCCAGAGCCCAGGATTCAACTCTGACTGATAAGCAGAGCAATGTTTCCGCCTGGGACAAGCCCAGGACTGCTCAGACAGGAGAGATGTCCCTTCCCCTTCTTACCACCGCCAAGCTTACTCCCTCCTTTGGTCTCCATGACTTCAGATCTGGACTCTCCCTCTCCTCTGCCTGCACCTCTCGCCCAGAGGCCCTCCACCCCTCATGCTTCATGAAGGCCATCCAGACATTTTTGTTCTCCAGAACACGCTACTCCCCTTCAGCTGCAGCATCTTTCCTCAGCCCCTCCACCAAGCTCTTTAAATGAAAGGCAGTTGCTGTCTTCCCTTGGACAATAATGAATGTATCTACTGTAAGTGCAGACCATGTAGAGAAGTGGCTGGGTTAAGAAAAAAAAAAAAAAAAAGAGGGTTTTTTTTGTAAAGCCTGTTTATTTTTTTAAGTCGGTTTTGAGCATTTCTATTTATCAGCCTTCACGTGGTTTTGGGGAACCCACATCACATCAAGGTCTCATGCCAAAACAAGCCAACGGTTGTTTTTTTTTACCTTTTTCCTCCACGCACCATGATTTCAATGATTGTTTCGGTGTCATTTTAAATGTTTTCTTGTGACATGTACTGACGATAAAAGTCATCTTGACAAAAAAAAGATTTATACATGAATCAGAAAGTATTTATTTCAATTTTGTACCTTTCCATTTTAATACATTATAATGTATTGACTCAACTGAGATAATATAAACGGTTCATTTTAATAATATGTGTGTGTGCCTTTTTCTTTATGCGTAGTGGGGGAGGGACAGATACTCATGCGGTGCAAAATCTGGGGCGCTCATTGACCTCAGTGTTGGTAGAAACTACTTACACCTGGGAGTGGGGAGCAGCTGGCCCCAGGAGAGGACAAGAAGGTCCCAGGGAGGTGAGGAGGTGAGTGGGGGGGCCTCCTCTTGAGGTGCTTCACACTGAGTATGCCCTCCCAGCCAGGCAGGAAAGGCCATGCGTGCCCCCAAACAGCCACTGATAGAGCCAGATGTGGTTGGCAATCGAAGGCCAAGCAAGGGGCCAGGCAGGAAAAAGCCCAAAGAAGCCAAGGTCAGAAGAAGCCAGAGAGGAGAGATCCATGTTAAGATGGAGGTCTGAGGGTGGAGCAGGACAGAAAAGTTCTGGGTGTGTCCCCCTGCCAGTAATGCCTTCTGCTAGATGCCCTCCAAATGGGTCCCTGGAGTGCACTGACTTCAGGCCATGCCCCAGTGAGGTCCAGCAGGAGAGTCTCTTATTGGTTGGTTAGGATTGTTGGTTATTGCTGTTTCAGGAGCAACACAGCATCAGTCCCAGGCTGGACTCTGCCTGATGGCAGGTGGAAGGTGTGACGAGTGTGCAGGTGGGAGCAGGGGAGGGGAGGAGCAGGAGGAGGAGAAAGAGGAGGAAGAAGGGAGCAAGAGGTGTCAGACGGAGCCACATCCATCTATGGACCTCCACTTCCGTGGCTTGCAAAGCCTGTGTGGCAAACAGGTGGTACTCAGGCGAGCCCTGGACATTATTCCCTTCGCTGCATGCAGAAACAGAATCCGTTTCCAAACTGCCATTTGGAAAGCTAGGGGAGGACACGACCTGAAGGAACCGTGTCCGCATGGGCCTCAGGAAGATGCCTGATATGGCATGGCAGGCATGCTTTGGTCAGATGGAGGCGTGATACAGATGAGTGCCACTCGCTGATGACTCGGCCATTTGCTCCACCTCCCTCTGTGTCCCCCTTCTTCCTGTCTTCTACACCTGCAGCTTCTACAGCTGTCTCTGCCCTGCACTCCCCCTCTGGGCAGCACCCAGAGTGCAGGATTGGCTTTCTGTGGAGGAGCACAGCAGAGGGAGCCTGCGTTGCCTCCTGACACCACCCACCCAATCTTTGATCTCTTCCTTGACCCTGGACAGGGAGCTGATTAACAGGTCATTTCAAGTCCTAAACCAGTGCTTCCGAAGCACATCAGTTACCAGTATCTCTTTAGTCCTAGGAAGGCCCAAATCTGGGGATGTGATCACCAGGGAAAATGGAAAGCCCCCTTTAGAGCCCTCAGTCCCAAACTGATGCACCATCCTTAGCTTGCAGCAGGCTCGGCTGCTTCCAAGGAGTTGGACTCCAAACAAAAAAAGATATGAGCACCTTAAACTAAGACCCTTCCTGCACTGAGTGTCCTCACTGTACTGCGTTTTGGATCAGAGACAAGGATAGAAGACCCTTTACTGGGATTTTGCTGTTAGAGAACATGAGCCCAGAATTTCGGACTCTTACTCTGTGTTGATGTGTACTTTGGCTGTGTTAGTCCATTTGAGCTGCTATAACAAAATACCATAGACCACATGACCTAGAAACAACAGAGACTTATTTCTCACAGCTCTGAAGGGTGGGACAAGAGTGCACTAATACCAGATTGGTTTCTGGTGAGGTCTCCTGCTGTGTCGTCATGTGGTAGAATGGGCAGGGAACTCCTTATTGCTCTTTCATGAAGGCACTAATTGAACTTCTGAGGGCTCCATCCTCGTGACATAGCTAATACCTTGGGGCTTAGGATTTGAGTACATGAATCTGGGCAGAACATGGGTGGGCACAGAGATTCATACAAAAGCCAGTCTGATTTTCTGAGTAAAGTTTAAAGACAAATTTGGGCTTCTGGGTTCACAGGCCATGGGAATTGTGGGAAGGACTGTGGTACATAATCGCTGTAGCTAAATGAGGGAACTGCAGGCACATTTGCCTCACTCAGGCAATGCAAGACTGCCAACGAGAACCCCCAACACCCAACACAGCCCCTGGGCAAGCTTCCTAGCTAGACACCCCAGGCCTGCTGGACTTCCTCTATTCTCTTGTTCTCCTTCCCTTCCTCCCTCGCTCCTTCTCTCCCTCTAAAGTGTGGCATCTTTCCTTTCACCTCTGGTGTATAAACAACTATCTTGACCCGGCTTCTTTCCCCTGCGAGCAGCACACGGGGCTCAATGACAGAGGCACCCTGAGCTCAGTCCAGTTCATGTGGCTCGTGGGTGGCACTGGCTCACGGGTCCGCCAACATCAGAACTGAAAGAGGGACAACTGTTTAAGGCACAGATGAAGCAAACTGTTAAGACCACAGTCCAGCTGGGACCAGGACTTGAGTTTTCAGTAGCAGAGATTATTTGCATATGATGTGAAATTCACACTGATGACCTTGGGGTCTCTTTCAGTTGTCCCTTATTTCCATGAAGATTAATTTAAAAGCTCAAAAGATTAATTGAGGAGGCCAGTTTCTGTTGTACACAAAGTCAAGAGAGGAGCAAGTTTCCTGCTGCACTCCAACCATCCTAAGACCTGAGTTCATACTTCCTCGTTGGCTGCACACTTCCTCTTCTGGCTTGGCCTCTAGATTGGCTCCTAAGTTTTCCACAAACAGAGGCAAGTGAATAATAATCATAGCTCCTCTCAAGGGTATTTTCAAACAAAGATGGACAGAGGCTGTCTAAGGTGGCTGATGCTGTGATTCAAGAACAGTCAGTCAGTGTCACCTTGTGGCTGATCCTCAGTATTCTCTAGAGATTGTCTGGGGAGGACCCCAAAACCTTGGCAAAGCCTTGTCACCTTGTCTTAACCCTGAGCCAGCACAGTGGAGGAAATACTACCATGTGTCCTTTTTTATAAGGACACATGGTAGCATTCACCCTGGCTTTGTGATATAGACAGGGAAGGATAAAAAAGATTTGATTGTAGGCACTGTGTTCTGTGGATGACTTGTTTAGAGTGGACCTAAGTCACAGTGGTCCTGTCTGCTCCATCTTCTGTCATTTATCATTTGTGGTCAAGCACATGGTTCTGCTTGGCCAGAGGCTTTCAGTCTTTCCACCTTGGTGGGGCGGGGGGCTGCAGCTGCCTGAGTTTTTGGCCTGGTGAGCCTTGGGCCTGGGACTCACATACTCTTCTCTTCCCACAGCCAGGTAGCTACATCAGATACTCATAGAGCATCAGTGTCCCAAAACACTCCCTCCTAGGAACAAAAAGGGACACACTGAGTACAATGGTTTCTCCCCAGAATCCTGTTGGGTCCCATTAAGGATGGCAGGGCTGGTCCCAGGCACAGGATTCTGGGAAACAGAGTCCCTAAGGCAGAGAGGGCCCTGGCTGCTGCTGAGGCAGGATCCACAACCACAGAGGACACAGGAGAGTGTGAGGTCCTGGGGGGCATCTGGAGACAGAGAAGACTGAAATCAGGCCAAAGAAAGCCCTTGAAAGGTGTGAGGCTGTGAGAAGAAGAGAAATCACGCAGCACAGGCAGTGGTTAGGATTGAACATCTGCGGAGAAAGTGATGGCGAAGGGAGAGGAAAGAAAGCAGAGAAAGCAGAATGTGATGCAGACAGCAGCAGCCAGTGCCAGGAGTGGCAAGGGGTGAGCACACTGAGACCAGGGGAACCCTGGGGGTTGCAGCGGCTCCTGGAGTCTTATCGAGGAGTCTTCACTCTGAGAAGAGTGTGGGAGAGTTCTGACTCTTCCACCACTGGGTGCAGAATTGTGGGTTTCGGCTTGGCTTTGCCACTGGCTACCTGTCTAGTACATCTGCATTTTGATGGCTCCCAAGGGGGCCTAAAGGGGCCAGGTGGTTGCCAACAAGTTGGTGCCTACAGTAGGTTTCCAGCATGCCTTCTACTGAGGGAATCAGATGAAATAAATGTCCAGGTAAGACGCTTCTGTCTGTCCAGCCCATACACAGCCACAAATTCCAAGGGAGTGTGGCCCCTTCTCATAGTCATAGGTAGGTAGATATATTTACACTATTCTCATATGATAAAGAAACATGTCATGTTATTGCTTAATAATATCGGCGATAGAAATGCATGCTGTAAAAGTTATAATTCCATTTCTCACTTTGCTGAAAATGAGTTTTATAGTCTGAGATATTCTCCCCACATTTTCCATGCCTATATTAAGTATATATGTATACTGTTATACCTACTTTTTCTTAAAGTGCATTTAAAAAAAAAACAAGGTAGCTACAGTTTTGCAAATAAATGATTTTATTTATTTAACACTATTCCTCAGGACAGTTTTCTAAAAGGGCTCTATCTAAATTAACTCGGTAAGTCACCAGTGCGCTACAGGACTTACAGGGATTTCTATCAACTAGTCCCTCTTCTCTGTGTTTGTGCTTCACAGTCGTGGCTTCTCCGCCAGCTTCTCCCTCACCTAGTGACTCAACAGGTACCACTCTGAGGAGTTCTCTGCTCAGAGGTCCTCGCCCATGTCCCTGTGAATCACTGTCCGCCTATTACTATATTGAAATCACTTTAGGACCCATAAAATAAAACACCAACAGCAACAACAAAGCCCAAAACTGTGTGCATGTATATACCCACAGCCCAGTTCTTGAATTCCTCCCTGCTGAGCACCGTCCATAATTACATGTGTCACTGTTCTGAACCCTATATATTGTCTCAGTCACTTTGGGTTGCTGTGACAAAATACACAAACTGGGTGAAGAGTCTCATAAAGATAGAAACGTATGGCTCACCATTTTGGAGGCTGGAGGTCTCAGCTCAAGGTGTGGGCAGGGCTGTGTCCTGTGGGCACCCACTTCCTAGCTCTCAGGGTCCTCACATAGTGGCAGCTGGGAAGCAGGAGACCTCTGTGGTCTCTTACTAGGGCATTCATTCTATTCCTAAAGGCTACTCCTTCATGACCTAAATACTCCCAAATACCCTCCTTTTGGGGATTAGGTTCCAACATAAATTTTGGGGAAGTCACACATCTTCACTAGAGCATGGATAGGGCCCTTGAGGCAGGTACCATCTCTCCAGTGGATGGAAACACCAAGACACAGGACATTTACTGAGTCAGCTGCCCAGGCTCAAGAGCTGGTAGTGCAGAGGAAGACAAAAGCAGGGTGTGGAGAACAGGGACGGAGAGGGTTAGGCTTTGAGCAGTGGCCACGCACAGCATTAGATTGCTGTGACTCTCAGGTATCCGAGTGTCGACTCTGAGTGCTCAGAGCAACCTCCTAGGACAGCAGATGAAGAAGCAGAGTGGGGACACAAATGCAGCATCAGAGCCATATTTGAATCCCTAGCTAATTGTCACACCCAGGAAGCCCCTCGTGGTGGGGACAGACCCCACCGGCAGTTTCCTGGGCTCTAGGCTGCTTACTCAGTGAGCACCAGAAGCCAGAAACAAAGCGCTATCGAAGGGGTCCTGGTGTCCTGGGTGTCAACAGCGGAGCACTGAAAGGCCCCTTAGCTGGTTCCAGGGTGTCCACTGCCTCGTGCACTGTCGAGGCAGGAAGCCTCCACCAGCAGTCAGGTCTGGAAAGCTCAAGAGAGTGACTCAGTCAGTCACCATCCCATTTGTACTGTCACCACCCACCCTCCACTCTGCTTTTATTCCTTCTCTCTGCAGGCCTCTCCCTCCCCAGCTACACCACTCTCCCTGCCCCCATCAGCTGCCCCTGAAAACATCATGGGATATGAGAAACTAAATTGTCACTGTCTCATTCAAAGGTTGGGAAGGTTCAGTTAGGGCAATAAACCTACGTGCTAAGACTGGGGAAGTCAGATATGTCCTCTGACATCACAATGCTTATTTGGATCTGTGGGCATGATTTTTGAGGGTTGAGTTTTACAGATTTTCACAGCCCTTTTGTGATGGCTATAGTGTGATGTCACAAAAATTTTCAGACCTAGAGGAAGACTCCTCTAGGAGTCTTCAGGAGTCCCACGGTCTTCGTGCTTCTCCCAGCTGGGGTGTGCCTTCTGCTCTGAGCTCCGATGTCACTTCCCTTTTGACTGCTCATATCATGGCCGGTGGCGCCAATTCACATCTACATAAACATGCTTCCTAATTTTTGTCTATGTTATGTTCTTTTCTAGCCACACAAATCACTTCTTTATAGCATTCATTATATTTATGTATATGGTTATTTGATTCACATCATCTTCCCTGCTAAAATGGAAACTATGACAGTAGGGGACATGATTATTCCTGTCCACCTTTGTAACCCTGGCTCCTAGTATATGCTTGAAACGATAAAGAATTGCTGGCATAATCACCCTTACCTCCACTTTACTTGATATTATGATGACTGAGTGTTGTCTATGTGCAAGATGCCATTCTTAGAATGTAACAGGTAGCATCTGGTGACTTTCTGTAACAATGCTACACAGTAGGCACTGTTCTTCCTATCTTACAGATGAAGAATAACTGCATGGAGGAGAGACGCACTCAGCCCAGTACACAGAAGATCAGCAAAGCTGGTGAGTGACAGAGATCTAAGCTGTGAACTCCAATGCTATACTCCCCTAGTGGTCAAACTACTGGGTTGTGAGTTTTGGATTAAAATAATTCTCTGAAAGATTTTATACACACAAACCACCTCAAATACCATCCAACTCCTTTTTTAATAGATTGCAATGCTGATGCCAAAAGAGGCAACTTGACTTGCTCAAGGTTACACTGCCAAGCCTGGAGTTGGATTTAGGTTCTCAGGTTTTCTGGCCACCATTATAGTGCTCATATTTTATTGGGCTGCTGACTCTGAGAAGTAAGGGAAATTGAACTGACACACTCCAGGTCTGGGTTGGCTTTGTTTTTGTTTTTGTATTTTAGGGAAGGGTCTGCAGGGTGTTCAGTGTCTCAGTACTAGATCTGACTCATAGTGATTCGCCTGTTTACAGCCTCCCAAGAGCTGGGATTACATGTGTGTGGCACCACACCCAATCTCAACTGCCATCTCAGCACACCCCAGGAGCAGGGCCGGCACAGCAGTACTGGGGATGGAACCCCCAGCCCCTGTGCCTGCTTGCAAGTGCTTTAATCCACTGAGCATTTGGCTGCCCCACCCAGCTCTGTGTTTTTTTTTTTAATAAATAATATTTCTGTAATCCTCATCAATATTTCATACACATAGAGGATGCTGGAGCTGGAACAAACTTTGGATTCACCTAAATGCAAAATCTTTCTACAACATTCCTTTATAGCTTCTTACAGAGCATTTCTGGTGTGTGTATGTGTGTGGGGAGGGAGAGAGAGGGGGGAAAGAAAGAGAGAGAGAGAGAGAGAGAGAGAGAGAGAGAGAGAGAGAGAAATGTGTCACCAGTCTGTCTCAGTCTAGTTCTTATTGAGAAAGTTGCTCATCCCTATACACCTCACGAGGATCCGGGGAGATAGTTCAGTAGAATAAGTGCTTGCCTGGCAAGTGCAAGGGCCTGAGTTGTTCAATCTGCGGTTCCACAAAAAAAAAAAAAAAAGGCCACCTTCTATACCCCATGTTGAGCACTAAAAATAGGGAGCCCTTTTTGGTCCTCATCTCAGTCCTGAAAGTTTGTATGTGTAATCCCATGGATAAGTTATTGGAATCCCGTCAAGTTAATTCCAATCTACCACTTCCAGTGCAAACCATGGTGAGAATAAAGACACTAAAACATATTTATAGTTATGGGGAGTCCAGGAGTCCTAAATCCAGCCATGGTGATGGCTATCTGGAACAAAGGCTTCGACCCAGGGCTGAACCCGGATTTATTCAGCCATGAAGGAGGAGTGGCTTAAGGATGAATGACTGAGAATGGCAGGAGGTAGGTGAATACTGTGAGCTGGGCTAGTAGGAGGCCTGTATTTACTCAAGGATATGCAGAGAATAATCTGCACTACACAATTGAGATAGTATCTCATGTTTTGAGGTCTGGTGCTTCAGCTCTGGGGTGTAATCTTTCAAGCCCCAGGAAGTCATAGCCTCTAACTTGTGGCTTGATCCCAGGCGACAGTGTGCAGCACTGGCTTTCCGTTCCTTCTCCACGAGACTCATATTAAAGAGCAGCAGGTGGGGGTTACCAGGAAAACATGCACGCCATCTTCAAAGACTATCACCAGCACCTCGGTTAGACCAATATGCATTGCTTAAAGCCAATTGAATGGATAAAGAAAAGTCTTAGCCAGCTCTGTACATATCAATACATGGATATAGGGTCAGGCCCAGCCAAAATGGAGACGACTGCTCTGCTCTGAAGGAGAGTTGCCCAGGTTGTCCTCCACAGTGCTGATCACTGGTCACCTGGAGCAGCAGCAGCAACACATATTTCTACCTCAGCCTTTCTGACCACATTTATCTTCCTGAGTCATAGACCAAAATACGTGGGACTTGACAAACTAATTCACTATCTTCTGTGTCTAACTGCCTTCATGTTCATGGATAATCAAACAAATCTCCTAGTTATTCTAAAACGTTAATGATCTTGCCTTCTTAGTCCAAATCCCTATTTTAATCTTAGCTGTTTCCCATGGAAAGTAGCATCAACTTGCACTTCCTCACCTTTCTGTTTCCGAGTAGTTCCTGACAGTAAATACTCTTTGGTGTTTCTTCTAACTTTTCTGAAATAAAAGAAGTTATCTTGTTACTCTAGACCTCTAAAAGGAGAGTTTTATTTAAAAAACAACAACAACAACTTTGCATAGCTTCTGTGAGCATCAGGGCAGGGCTCTGTTCACCTCCTGCTTGTGCAGGAAAAACTTGTGTGTGTGCTGTCACCTGAAATTCACCTGAGAGACACCCGTCCAAAACAATTCCCTACTGTTTTCCTGAGATTTTCACTGCTACAATCTCATTACAGCGCCCCTGGAGACACATACACTTTAATTAAAAGTTGTAAACATCTATTGGAGCCCCTACCATACTCAAAGTTGGGCTAGGTGCAGCTATGAATATAGAGATAGCTATCTCTATAGCTATCTAAAGGCAAAATTTCTTCTTCTTCTTCCTCTGCCTCCCCCTCCCCCT